>QEOT01124167.1:83728-122465 GCA_003123785.1 Pterocarya stenoptera | reverse complement strand
CCAAAAAAAAAAAAAAAAAGGAAGAAAGGCACACGGAAGAATTTATGCTGGCTTTTTTGGGAAGAAACGAGAAAAATATACAGAGAGGGTAGTAGATATATATATATATTTTTTTTCTTTCGGTTTTGAACGCATAGAGCGTTGCCGTTGAAGAGCTCCTCTGGGGTCCAACATCTGCCGCTGCCTCCATTGCCTACCACCTCCATCTCCATTCATTTAACTTGCTCTTTCCGCTATCTACTTTTTATTTAATTTCAATTTAAAGTTTATAGAGTATTTTTGAGATTTTTGACTTAGAAGTTTGAACAATTTATTTGCTATTTATTTTACTAAATGTTGTTTTTTTTTTCTTGCTCTTTTAAGCTTTCATTTAACAGTGATTATAATTGCTATGGATTAATTTTAAGAATTTGTGATTTGAATACAAGGATGAACCCTAGAATCTTGATTTTGAGACTTTTCAATTTTCAATTCATATTTTGTCAATTACTTTCTAATCTAGTTTAATTCTTAGCTTAGTTTTATAAATCTCTTAGTTCTATTGCATATTAAATTAATTAAAGCTTAATTAGGACTTAAATAATTTCAGTTTTATTATTTAATTTTCAAATTAATTAAGATTGTTTAGCTTAGTTGATTCCTTGATTGTTAATTTCAATTTGTTAGTCTTTTACATTTCATTTCGACACTCAAAAATTCAAAAATATGAATCTAGTACATGACCAGTGCCTTTTTGTTTTATTCCCATTGCACTCTTCCATTCATTGCACATACCACTACTTTTATTTTCTCTTTGTGAATATTTTCACCATTTTAAACGAGTTTGATTTTAAGTAACTTTTCCTGAGGAGACAATCTAGGAATTTATTCTTAATTATTACGTGACATTCTCTTGCACTTGGGATAGCCTTTGTGTTGCTCATATTTGAGTGAATCAAGTTTTTTGGCGCCGTTGTTATGGCCTTGGCATTTACAATAAGAGCAAAATGCAGGAAGTGTTTCATACACAACCTCCTGCCTCCGACTACCAGGCAACCCAGGACTGCCTATCCAAAAATGATGAATGGGATCCTTCGAAGAATCAACCTCTAGGCACACTCTTACTCCATCCGTTCTGGTTGCACATTTTTCTAGTTATCACGGCAAATAAACCTTCCAATCGGTGCTGTCAAAACCTTAAGTATCGAAGCATGGAAAAGATTTGGTGGAAGTCCGGGTAAGACGACCCAAACAAGGACACATGAGGGCTCATTTTGCTCATCAAAATTAGGTTTCCAAGCAAAGGGTCGATACGGACATCCGTTTATATCACAAGAATCCCTTGAAAGTGCTTTGTTAAAATCTACCGCATTGGACATCCGAATGAAAATATAACGTGGGTGCTGCATGGAGGAGACTACCGGCATGCTAGACAAACCACATCTTGATCATATGAAGCCTCGAATGTCATCTAGGGAAGGCCTTTTACAGAGGAACTTAATCACCATTGAATAACGGAATGGCAGGGTAGTGCGATCTATCTCCTTTGTCGAGAAGTGAAAAACTATCTCCCCATCTATCATTTTTGGAGGACAGAAAACCACCTCCATCTCTGCCAACGGCTACAAGACGGTTGAAACCAGATCGGCAGAAGTTTTAAGATTGCCTGCCGGAGGCAGCAAAGCCTCCTCGGTAGACATGCAGGTTGGGCGTAGGCTCTAACAGGGAAAAACCGTAGCAGAGTGAAAGGAAACTTTTTTTAAAAAGCGATAACTATGCTCAATGTTGTATATTACTAAATAACATGCTAGAAAAAGAATCACTTCATCAAATAATAAATTTCGAGATCATACTAGCAGAAGACATCTTGGGAAAAATTCTTGAAGCTCCTCCTTGATCCTAGGCTAGATCTTCCTCTCCTTGCTCCTCACAAAATTTTAGATCTTCAATGGGGCAAGTTCAAATGGACATATGGAGAGGAGAGGGGACCTAGCCTTATATAGAGAAAAAACCATATTGAGTCCTCCCGTTAAAGACTCAAATGCCCACAAGGTTTTAGTAAATTTCCATAGTAAAACCTTTAAGTTTCTTAGCCTACATATGTAATTTACCACATTAATTATAAGATATTGTCCTATAATACTAAGGTGCATAAAACCCCAAATGATCACTTCAACATAGTGGGTTTAACCAAAGTACCATTATGAGTTATATGTCTAACCCGTTTTATAAAACACAATTTGCAATCAATTGAAGTCCATATGGAATAAAATATTCTAACACTCAACCCCATGATTTTCGTAAACCATTAGTCAAATTTGATTACTTATGATTTTAGTTTTTTTTTTTTTTAATGAGTATATCGCGGTAAAAGATTTAAGGAGAAAAACAATCGTATCTTTTGTTGCATGGGTAGAAAAAAGGTGGAAGTTTTATTTTACAAGCTAAATCAGATCGTATGAAGCGTCGTTTATACAGAGAATTATGAATTTTATGCTTACGGATAGTTGGTTTTTGGAAACATGAATGAAATTTTAGTGCTGTGGATCTGAGGTCTGCTTCTTCTTTTTGTTTATGGTTTATATAGTTTTGATCTCGCCAAATTAGCTTTTAGGTAATTTTCATGTAATGGCTTTTATGGTAATTATTTAATCCAAATTTGACAATTTTTTTTTTTCTCGTACTTTGTTGGTTGGTTTATTTTTGTAATTGGGATCGTCCTCAGTTATTACACCTATGTTGATGCCGAAAAGAAACGAAGTCTTGGTGGGTTGTGTTTCATGTTCATCAGTTGCTACCCTACCCTCTTTTGTGTTCTCACTGCAGGCTCAAGCATGAGGGTTGCAATTGTTTTTGAAAGAGGTGATTGTGTGGATGAGCTAGGCAATGCTAGAGCAACTAAAAGTGACAATCTATAGTCAAAAGATGCCCCAATAGATGCACTCTTTGTTTCTTTGTATTACATATAAGGTCATGCCTTGTTTCAATGTATTATGCAGTGTTTTAATTTTTGGTGATGGGCTGATTTTGTTGAATTAGATGTGGAATTGTGAATATGAATTGTGGAATTTTTGGTAATGAATAATTATTATTATCAAATTAGAAGGAAAAAAATTATTAAATTAATAATATTTTATTATTATTTTAGCTAACAGATGGATAATTTAATGTGAGAATATAGTTTGAGTGGAATAACCAAACGCAAAATTATGTGAGATTATGCAAATTATGACTTTGCATTTGCATAATCCAATGCTAATGCTCTAAGCCCTTTCAATCCTACACTTACAGCATTGGTCAAGCCAAAAATAAGGTTATTGTTTTGTTAAATTTGCCGCATTGGATTAGTTAAAGGCACTCATGTGAGATTATGAGTTACAGTAAATCAGAAGCAAAAGTCATATATGATGAGTTACTATTCATCGACCAAAATTGTATTTTATTGCAATATAATATCCAATGACAAGGAACCATTTTTTCGTCAGAATTTCTCTTTCTTTGGCTCGAGCTTCCCTGTTTCTCCCCCCCTCTTCTCTCTGTCATGCTAAGCTTCCCTCTTCACCATTTTGTCTCCATTCCTGTGTCCAAAAATTTGTGCTTCTGTTTGTTTGCTAGTTCCCGTGTTCTGCTAGTTTCCACTTGTCTCCGTGTGCTTCTTGTTTTTCATACTCACCACTCCTGAACACATCCATAGCACAAACTAGAAACTTTAGGCTTAAAGTCTTGTACCTTACTGTCCAGACACTCAGGGAGTCTGGCCATGAACACGTTTACTGAACCTAGCCTGTGACTGTGTATTTCCAAATTTGGTCATTTGGATCTCTTTAAGTACTTCTAAAAATTTAGAGTTTGAAGTAACATCTTGAATCCAAGGAGAATTAGTGACAATGATTAAGTTTGAATAGAAGTTAAAAATGTAGTTCCTAGCTTAAGATGTCAACCCTATTGTACTTCAAGGTACTCTTTATATACCAGAATAGAGTAAAGAATCAGGAATTTTATTGGTTTTTCCTCAAAACATATTAGAGCTTGATATCAGTTATAATCATGTTGATTTATTTTATTTTATATTGGAAAAGAATACGATCGAGAAGTCATTTTTTAGCCACTATTTGGTTACTATAGATTATTCGGTATTCTTTCTTTGGGATGAAGGAGGCACTCGGTTTTGCACCTTCATGGTTTTTGTTATAAATTTTTTTTAAAATATTATTATTAAAAAAATAATATTATATTATTATTTTGGCTAATCCAATGTAGAGATATATCTTGAATAGTTTTCGTTTTATCTAAAACATGTATTTTTAGCTAAATCTTGGAGATGACTTTGATGAAACCAATGCCAATGCTCTTAGGGTAGATGAATTTTGATAGTGTGGGTATGGATGCAATAGATTTTGACAAATTGAGAATCTCATCCTTGCATATATGCTGGATGCGTAGATATCTTCTTAGCCAAACAGGATCTGGAACAGGTAATGGTTCTACCTTTTTCTCTGCAAATTGTGCATGTAACAACACAATCCCTAACAATCTCCCAATAAAACTACTTTGATAGAATTTGATTCTTTAAATAAAAGGACCATTTTCTCATTCTTCTCAAGTCGGTCTTCTCTCTCTCTCTCATTCTCTCTATCTCTCTCTCAGAAATAAGAAATTGATCAGTAGTCAATATTCTCATTCAATTTGGATTCCTTTCCTCTACTATGTTCTCTGAAACTCTTTCAGAATTCAATTCCTTTTCTTTGTTTGGTTCTCTGAGAATTTTGGGATTAAATAAGAAGTAGAAGCTGGTAGCGTAAAGATTACCACTTTCAATTTTCAACCCATTTGAGGACAGTTCTCTTGGTTAAAGAAGTTTCTCAAGCAAATGAATTTTGGTAATTAAGAGTAATAGAAACATAATTTAAACAAAAAGAATGTTGGTTGTGCACTGTTAAGGACGTGTTTCACATCACCAGCCGCATAGATGTTCTGCAGTCACGGAATGGGGTGACGCTAGTTGCCCTGTGTAAACTCCAATTCTTAAGTTGGTAATGATATATGGAAAGAGTGTATATACAGAGTTCAAGCTTATTGTTTTGTTACCTTTATGGATCTATATATAGGAGAGCATGACGTGATGGCCATTATCCTTAGTCAATGACCCTTTGTGCCTTTCTCTAATGATCTCCTATTAACCGGAAAAGATGTTTCCCTTTAGTTAAAGTACATGGGTCTTGCTACGGGCCCTATTCCCATAGATTTAGGACTGTCTTGCCTCGTGGTTCGGGCCTTTGTCTGTGGAGCTCCTAGTTTAAGCCTTCAATAGTCCTTCTAGATTCTCATGGATGGGCTTGGCCTTTTGGAAATGGGCTCGAAGCCCAGGGGGCCTAAATGTCACCTCCATGCACCTTCTGGACAGGATTTCGTAGGGTAATAAAGGAAATGAGCTCAATGAAAAGTGTATGGTGATGGAAGAAGAGTAGAGTCTCAAGCCATTCATTTAAGCATAAATGTTGATACAAACATGTTATATACATACCACCCATAATTACTTCACGAGGTTAAAAGGACATAAACATGCTAAACATATTAAGGTCAAGTATGTCTAGTAACCCTGTTCCTGTTCTAAAAAAAAGTTGACTTGATTTTATTAAGCTGGACCAACACGTCTTTTATATCCATTCTTCTATCTGGTAATTCTTCAGAACACCTCAAGCCTATGTCCAAGATTGATGAAAGGATACTTTGCAAGGCAATGGTGTCTCTTCCATCTTCTATTCTTAGTAAACCTTCATCCACAACTTCCATCATTCTATTAGGAATGGATGTATTTATCAACTGCCTCAAAGTAAAGTCTCCATAGAACATGTCGTCAGTGGGTTTCTTCCTCGTGATCATCTCCAACAATGTTATGCCATAGCTGTAGACATCAGTTTTGAGGGATACCTTCCCTTCAAATCCATATTCTAAAAATACACACAAATTGTCAACAAGGCATTTAAGTTAGCAACTTGTCTCTTAATAAAAAGTATATATCTGAACTATAAGTATATATACTCATATGCATATAAGTAAATACATATATATCTTATAGAAGGCAAACCAAACCAGAACTGCAATTTGAAATAGCCCTTTTAGTTCATTAAATAAATAATGGGATTGGACCAATTAATTGTTGACTTCAATAATATTTCCCGAATTTTTCCCCTTCTACTATAGATAGTATTTTGTAGTCTTTGTCCGGAACCTTTCCCTTCCTTCTGTACCCTGGCTTGGCTATATATATATATATATATATATATATATAATCCAAAAAAGAGAATCATAAATGCATCTACAATCTTAAAATTGAAACTCATTACTATATAATGCATATAACACAATTTACTTTAATGCAAGTATTTCTTTTTAGTCTTTTGTAGCAGTTACGTATTGGCATATTTGAATAACAATACTTAATCCAATTGAGTTATAATTGCTTTGAAAAGAGTTTGCTTTCATATTGAATAAAAATTTCAAAGTCAATCTGAGTTTGCAAACTCCCGCAACTTGCACAGAAATAAGCTTGCTAATTGTCTCATGAGAGGTTGGGTTATGCAAGCTCTTGAAAGCCAGCTTTGTGGTTGTGAGATGGCCAGTATTGAGCCACTCACATGGTGGACAAAGCGAGCTGCTGGCCACTGATTGGGCGATATATATGCTTTTTTGTTAATGGTAATGATGGATGGAAAAATTAACAGAGCAACCATCCTTCTAACAAAAGCATGCCACACGGGTTTATTTCTTAAAAAAATTGCACATAGAGCTAATTAACCTGAGTTCTTCATTGCATACTAGGTGGTGTTTGACCGAAACTACCTTTTGAAAACATATATTCACCTTGTTAGATTTGTTTGGGATTCATGTCATATGACTATAAGACTAGCTAAGATGAGGAAAATTGCCCAGCAAGTTGTTACCAAAAATTTGTAAGATCAGCATCCTGTTATTTATCCATTTAATAATTTAAAAAGAAGGGTAAATTCATGTATGTACGTACCTGGTGCGATGTAGCCAATGGTACCAAGAGTTTTGGTGTGTGTTGCATCTTTGTTTTCGACTAAAATCTTTGCAATGCCAAAATCACCCACATGTGCAACCATGCCCTCATCCAAAAGGATATTTGTAGGCTTCAAATCACAATGCAATATAGATTCCGATTGACCATGGTGGAGATAGTCTAAGGCTGATGCAACATCAACCATAATATTTATTCTCTGTAGAAGATCCAAGCAGTAGTTATGAGAGTATAACCATTTTTCAAGGTTGCCGTTCGACATGTATTCTAGCACCAACGCTCTAAACTCGGGATTAGTGCATGTAGTTATGACCTTAACAAGATTTCTATGTCGAATCATACGTAACACCTTGCATTCTACATCAAAACTTTTGAAAGCACCCAACAATTGCAAACTTAGAACTTTTACTGCAACAATTGTCCTGTTAGAAAGTATTCCTTTGTACACAGAGCCAAAACCTCCGACTCCAAGCAAGTTGCTTTCACAAAAGTTGTTTGTCCCTTGGCAAAGCTCTTGATATGATATCATTCTATGTTCCAATGCAGACAATGCATTAAGTGAAGTAGGTATCTCCATGTTACTCTCCCGACGTCTTCTCAACAAATAAACCAACATTACGAAGATTATAATTGACACAATCACAGGAAGAATACATTTGAGCAAAATATCTTTCATCTTTGATTGTTGGTAGGTAGGAATCGTTGGACAAGGTGGAAATCCAAAAATTGGATTCCCACAAAGTGCACTGTTTCCTGAAAATGATTCTGCCGTGAAGTTCACAAAAGGACCACCAGATGGAATCTCTCCTACTAGCTTGTTGAAAGATAAATTCAAGTATTTGAGATATGGAAGTGCCTCAAGGGATTTAGGAATTGCACCAGAAAGATTGTTGTAAGAAAGATTTAAGGTATCTAACCCTTTTAAGTTCCCAAAAGATTGTGGAATGCCTCCTTGAAGGGAGTTGTTTGAAAAGTCAAGATAACTGAGGCTTTCAAATGCTCCAATGATACTCGGGATTTCTCCAATAATTTCATTTCTTGACAAATCCAGACCTTCAAGAGTGTCCAACTTTGTCATATTCGAAGAAAAATGTCCACCAAGGGAATTCGATGACAGATTTAAGAATAATAGACTTTCGAGGCCCCATATATTTAATGGTATTGACGATTCAAGTCTATTGGAACTTAAGAATAGAATTTGTAGAAGATTGAGGTTTGAAATGCAATTTGGGATGACTCCAGAGATTTTGTTGTTTGAGAGATCTAGCTCTCCCAAATTCCTTAATTGGCATATCTCTTCTGGAATCAATCCTTCAATCCTGTTATTTGGAAGATACAATCTTTGTAATCTTTCCAAGCCACCGAATGTAAAAGGGATATTTCCAGTCAAATTATTATAGCTCAACTCAAGCCAGATCAAGCCTTTCAAGAAACCCATTCCCATAGGAATATGACCCCTTATTTGGCAAGTACTTGCCGAAAAGATTTGAAAGGAAGCCGAAAAGTTTTGAATGGACTCTGGAATTGTTGTATCCAATGGATTATTGGCTACGTATAAAGCTCTCAAAGATCTACAATTGGATAAAGATGAAATGAAATTGGGCTCTTTATGATCTTTAGCCTCCCCGCCTATTAGTTGATTTCCATTCAAAAAAAGTCGTTGGAGGTGCTTCAAGTTTCCAAGACTTCTGGGAATTGGCCCGAAGAATAAGTTTGCTGAAAAGTCTACTGTGATGAGCTTGGAACAATTCGAAAGATACGATGGGATATGACCACTAAGTTTGTTGCCACGAAGTACAATTAATTCCAGATTAGGGCAAGATTGCCCGGTATCTAGGGATGGAAGATATCCAGACAGAGAATTGTTCGCCAAGGAGATAATTTGTAAAGAAGAAAGGTTGAAAATGTTTTGAGGTACCGACCCTTCGAAGTTATTCATTTCAAAATTCAAAGTAGTTAACTTCGGAAGATGCCACAAAACAGTCGGAATGCTTCCTTGGATGTGGTTATCCTCAATTCCGAATTCTTGCAATGATGACAAATTATATATGGTAGAAGGTATGATACCAGTGAAATTGTTACCTCCAAGAGTTAGCGCTTCAAGCTTTTGTAAATTGCCAATTAGAGCTTTTGAAATACTCCCATGGAATTTATTGTATGATAAAGATAAAATTACAAGCTCCCCACAATTATTAAATTGCGAATGGAGCTGACCGTCAAGTTCGTTATCCGATAAATAAAGTCCCCTAAGATTGAGACAGTGGCTACAAAGATCATTCGGAAGAGCTCCTGAGATGTGATTAGCTGTAACAGCAAAAGTGTTTAGAGAAGATATGTTAAAGATGACTGAAGGAAGTGGACCAGTGAGACTATTGTCCTGCAAATTCAAGAACTCCAACATTGACAAATTGCCAAGGGACGATGGAATTGCACCAATAAGATGGTTCGTATCAAAACTTACCATGCGAAGCTTTTGACAATTATGAATGGAAGGAGGGATGCTTCCTTCCAATTGGTTGTATTCCAAGAAGAGTATTCTCAAGCGATGTAGACGACTAATCTCATGTGGAATAAAACCAAAGAAGCTGTTGTTAGAAAGATCAAGTGAGACTAGGAAGGAGAGGTTACCAATATGAGGAGAAATGGTACCATGGAGACCCATGTAGGAAAGGTCTAAACCGGTGACTCTTTGCCTACGTCGACTGCAAGAGACCCCAATCCAATTGCAGATCGAGTTTGGTGCGGTGGACCAGTTAGTAGCCAAGAGGGTTTCATTTGGACTAGAACTGATTTGAGATTTAAGGGCAATGAGAGCATATTGGTCAGTAAAATTGGTAAAAGATTGGATCAATTGAAACATGCATGAGCATTGCAGAAACAGAAAACCCAATAGCAGAAGAAGGGATGAGCCTGAGGCCTTTGGCCAACAATAATCCATATTCTTGAGATGCAGAACATAATCATACTAGTGAAAGTCCTAGCGTATGACCTTTATACTTCTCCCATCCCTCTGTTGTTCAATAAGAGGTGTACGTGGGAGGGGTCCCTGCACATAATGGACCTCCCCAAATCGTATCTATTGCTGGTGACCTGTAAAGGAGATCTTTACCACCAACTACACAGATATAATTTGTTTTCTTGCCTCTAAGATGAAAAAGAAAAAAAAAAAAAAAAGACCAGATTTTCCTTATTGGTCTAACGGAACTTTTTGACATCAAAAGAAGGGAATTTCCTGAATTAAAGAAGCACTTGTGAGCCCAAAAGTGCTAAAAGTGCGTAACAAAGCAAATGGGAATGCATGACCTCCCGCTCAATATTGGTAATGGCTTATACATCTTTATATTCATTTTTATATTTGCATAATAGCTCTTTAAATTGATCTATATTGAATTATGCATATTCAAAATTTTGCATAACAATTAGTCTCCGTACATTATTTTAATATTTTTTTCTCTCTCCTACCCATTTCAATAGCAGCTCTTAAAGCATGAAATTTGTATTAAGTTGATGATACAAAATATTTTTTAGCACATCATGTTAATATTTACTGATAAAATTGCTCATTTTAATATATGAAATTGGTAATATTTGTATATATAGAATTGATGTTTTTGAGCACAGGTTAAATAATAGAATTTGCAGTGGGTGTTAATTGCAAAATATATAAAAATAATAATTTTAGGAAAAAAATATTTTATTATTATTTGGTTCAAAGATGCATAATTCAATGTGTAAGTTTTCTTGATATGCAAAATCAATCTTCAAAAGATTTTATTTTGAAGATGCATATAGAGAAACCAATGCTATTGCTTGGGGCTTTAATTTTTGTTGTTTTTTTTTTTTTTGCTATTGGGGTTTCTCTTATCCTTCCACTTCTAAACTCATAGAAAGTCAAATGCGAGAAGCTAATAAATTCTCACCAAAAATTTTCCTAATAGCAAAAGATCGAGGGAATGGGTTTCCTATGAGCTCCACGAGTGCAGAGAAAGAATTAGGAGAACGCTTTCTTTTTTCTTATATATTGGGGGAGGGGGGTCAAATCCAAGACCTCCATTTTGGAGATGTGGGTGTTATGCCATCAAGCCATAGGCCTTTGGTAATTATGTAGAAGGGTGAATGTTAATTTTATATATGGTTCCCACGTACTAATATAGGAAATTATTAAATTTTATCGATTAATTATTATACAAATTATAAAATATACCTAGAAAATATATTCAATATATACACATAAGTAACTAGCTAGGTTACATATTATATATTTAATTATAAAAGTGGTATGCTTATATTATTAGCTAATACATATATATATATATGTATATGTATATATACATAGGTATATGGATATATTTATCAATATATGATTGAGTTTTAATTGAGTCGAGTTAACGAGTCCACTTGAGCATAACCAAGCTGGCCTTAATGAGCCTTAGCCGAGTTAAGTTGAGTTTTGTCGAGTATGTGTGATTATTTACTAATCGAGTGGATATATATATGCTTTTATAAGAGATTTTTTTTTTTTACGAGTCGAGTTTTATTCAAATTTAATCGGGTGAAGACCGAGCAGACTATCGAACAGATTGGTTCAATTACAACCCTAGTTTAGAAATAAGATGTAAAGTTGTTTTAAAATCTGCTAGTCCCGACTATTTTTATTTAGAAAATAATGGACATGCAATAATTTGAACGACTTCTTATACAATTAGATTTAATGAAAAATATTTTTTTAACATAAATATACTCCTTTTGAAAATATTATAAGTTGTGTCATTGCTTTTTCTATTGTTTCTTCTATTTAGCCAGGTATGAATGGTTTAAGGTGACTAATTCTTAGGTCATCTTCCACTCCGGCAAACGCGTAGTCTGTTTTAACTTTTCATCTGCAAAAGTATCGATCCACATGGGGCTATTATACGCCCTTATTACAAGAAAAAAATTATTGCTCTACATCACACATTTTCTTAATTTCCTGTGTGGTGTAAGGTTGTTAAGTGGAAGAATAGAAAACTCTTATCACAAAACTTTGTTGAAAGTCATTCAAATAACCCCACGGCTATGGCGCCAAAGACTATAAATGAGATTTTTGCTGATCGACTTCATTTTTAATATTATCGTGTTATGTGCGGTAGTTGGTTAGACGCTAAGTCATTCGGAAAAGCAAACTAGGGGATTAGAATTTGGATTAGATCATGACTAATGGGGCTTGGTGCATACAATTTGAGATTGATCAAGATCAGATTCTGTTCATGTTTGAGAGTCTGATCAACGCTGATCCTGATGGATCAAGTTCCTTAATTGACATATATGTCTTTTCTGGAGTGCACAAGAAGTACGCAGAAATGAATATATGTAGCAGAACTCATTAATGTTTGGCATTGTAGTGGATAGCGCATTTAGAAAAACAAAAACATTATGTGCAATTACTTTTGCATATGTTTTGCGCGTTCTACTAATGTGATTAACTGCGTTACCATTTTTTAATATAAAATAACTACTTTAATTAATCACATCAATGAAGTGTGTAAAAAGTACATAAAAATGATTATATCTAATATAACTCTGTTGACACAGATCTAGTAAAAGGAGCAAGCTGCAACGATACGACAGAATAGGAAACTTGAAATCAAGCCTCAACATCCTCCAGACCAGCATCCTTGAATCACGGCTTACGTCTATCTACTTTCCTAGCATATAATATATATATATATATTTATATGGTCAGCTTTCTTCGTCTTTGTATATATTACATCAATTGTACATATATGACTTGAATATGTGTGGAAATAATACATTATAATTTACCCTTTTAATTATGTTCAGTCGATACTCTGGAAACTGTCAAGGACGAATATTTGGTGGACCCGAAAATCTGCAATTTTCTTATATATTAATCAGCGTGGCCACTCCAAATAATATATTATGCGACAAGCCCCTTTATAAGGTTTAATTCTTAACATCTTCGTTCCTTAGTCTTGAATTCTAATCTTGTTTAATATTCCATGCACTTCTTCCAACAAGCTTTTTGAGAATTCAAAACCATTGAAATTAATGCGCCCCACTTTTTTATTAACTAAAGTATGATCAGTACGTAGTTCTCGATCTACCTCATCATGACTTGTAATTATCCACTGCATGCATGCAACTGGCCTATTGCATGTTTATGTTTTCACCTAATCATGACTAGCTATTTAAAATTTTCGTAAATGTCGTCAACATTAATGTTCTAGTACGGTCGAGCTAGCTAGAATCTGAATGATTTTTTGGTGATTTTCACAACATTCTCCTGGTATTGATCACATGCCAGGCGTTGGAGTGAGACAAAACAGACGCAACTAAACTAGCCAGGAGCCTTATGATCATGTCTTGGGTTTGTGGAAACGTTGTCATTAATTAGCATATTAGCCGATCGAGTTAATTCAGATCAGGTCATACTATTTGAAAAGAACTCGAGAAAAAGAAAACATTGATTGTTTCTAGCTTGAATCATGGTATTTCAAGATTTCTATATGAACTTTAGAGTTTGGAGCGAGAGATAAGCACATAATGTAAAGTTCACCATGTAATTCTACAACAATATTAAAAGTCAATAAATATTGTATATATGAACCATAATTAAGATGCATGGTATTCATGCTCTTGCTTGAATATTTCTTGGGAGTGTTAACGTCGTGTTTCGCATGCCTATGGACCATGTTTCAACAACTCAGACCTTTAAAATTGGGCTTGCAAAAATGATAAAGAAGGTGGGGAGACGGCGGCTTGGATAGCTGATGAGTGTTCGATACTTAAGTTAGTAAAGATTTTGAAAGTTTGTGAGTAAAGAGTGTCTAGAGAGCTTCCTCATACCTGAGAGGCTGGTATTTATAATCGAAGTTTGGGGGGGGGATAGCTCACGCCTGTCCCTGTGGGACCTTTGTCCTTTCTACAATTCCTTTGTCAGAGTCTTTTAATGCAGAGTGGCCTCTGCGATGGTGTTATTAATGCAAGTGCCATAAATGCGGAGTGATTTCCCATCTATTTCCTTCTACGGGCTCCTTTGGTCGCTTGTCAGAAGATCAAAGGCTTCGATTGCTCCCTGCTTGCTCGATTTGACAAGTACTCGAGTGTCTGGTGTCGTTCGAGGGAGCTCTAGGGTGGCAAGTTCCATCTCTTGTGTCATCTAATCTCGCATGTAGGTTAAGTTAAGGGGTATTCTTTGTATGGTTAACCACTTCCAGGCACTGGGGTTGTCGGTTCTTGTGCGAGTGGGCTAGTTGGTTTTGGGTTAGGCCTTCTCGTTTCACCTTCCCCAGTCGGCCCTTCGGGCCTCATTACTTGGGCTAAGGGGAAAATCTCCTTACAGTTATCTTGCCAATTCCTATCAGATTCATTCGATGGGAATTTCTTTAAGAGATTGTTCTCCTTTGTGTATATCGCTGAGTTGATTTCGAATCTGCCTGTTGGGCTCCGAGGTCTCAGGCATTTCTTCGTCATTAGCATTCATGATGGCGTTTCCTTCTCCCGCCTTTATTGATATGCCTTCTGAGCTATTGTACTTGGTCCCGTTCTATCGTCGCTTCTTTTCAGCTCCTTCTATCGTGATGTGTATCTTCTGGGATTTGAAACGGACACACCTTTGGTGTTGGCCACGTGTTACTGGAGATCAATCGTCATCTCCTTCCTTTTATTCACTTTTCCTAGCGTAGTTCTTTTCTCTAGCAAACTTCTTGCTTCCTTCTACATTCACCTTCTCTCCGTCTTCATCTTCATTCTATATTAATGGCTCGTGTGAAACCAATTTCTTCCAAATTTCCTGGGGTGTCAAGCAAACCTCAAGCTGATGATGGTGGGCAGTTCTTTCGAGGCAGCATTTGGCGCTCCACTACTGATGCCAAAATTATTTCTCCAGAACAAGGTGCTTTTCTTCCTGGGAGAAGTACTTTTGAAAATATTTTTTTGGCCTAAGAAATGATACACATGCTTAATAAGAAGGTTAGGGGGGTTAACGTCGCCATTAAAGTTGACATGGCTAAGGCATATGACAGCGTAGACTGAGATTTTTTAATTCATGTTATGGCTTCCTTTGGGTTTTCTTTGCGTCTTTGTAATTTGATCAGGAATTATATCTCGACTCCTTAGTTCTTTGTGGTTATGAATGGTTTGGCAAAAGGGTTTTTCTCTAGTGGACACGGCTTGCATCAAGGTGACCCTCTTTCACCTTATTTGTTTATTCTCGTTGAAGAGGTGCTCTCCAGATTGTTAAAGCATAATTTTGCTATTGGTAACATTGTTCCTTTCTCCCATTCCCGAGGTATCCCTCTTGTTTTCCACTTATTATATGTTGATGATATTATGCTTTGTAAATGGAGGAAGATCTTCTCTTCAAACTATCAGAGATACTTTTGCTTTATATGAAGATTGGTTTGGTCAGGTGGTGAGTAAGGAAAAATCCTTTATTTTCTCTAAGCATGTCACTGCTGCTCGAAAAAGAAGCTCTTTGCTGTTGACGTCTTTTTCTGAAGATGTTTTACCGGTTAAGTATTGGGGGATTCCTCTTATGGTAGGCTTGATCAAAGTGTCGCATTTTGATGATTTATTGAATTGCATTCGACGAAAGTTGGAAGGTTGGCAGAACCGGTTTTTATCTTCTGGTGCTCGCCTTAATTTATTGAGACATGTTGTTGCTAGTATACATGTTCATTTATTCTCTGTTATGCATGCTCCCAAGGTCGTTATGGCAGCCATAAATCGAATCATGAGCAATTTTTTTTGGGGTTCCTCGAATGGAAGCGTACGTGGGTTGCTTGGCATAAAGTTTGCTCTCCGATTCAAGAAGGGGGTTTGGGTCTCTGAAAATTTGATGAAGTTCAAGATTCCTTATTTATGAAGCTCGCTTGGAATTTACTGACAGGCGATTCTTTATGGGCTAATTTCTTCAAGAATAAGTATGTGAAAGATAAGCATGTGACTTTGGTGGATCATCGGAAAGGAACTTTATTTTGGAGACATATTGTGAGTATGGTTCCAAAGATTTTAGGTAATTCTTGGTGGCAGGTTCGGGATGGAAATGCCTCAATATGGCGAGATCCTTGGCTAAAATCAGGTATCCTTTTAAATTCTTGTCAGATATCTGATCGTCCTCTTCTTAAAGTAAAGGAATGCAGGCTTCATAATGGTTGGGATGTGGACCTGTTGCAGAGATTGGTGGGGGAATCCAAAATGGAAGAAATTCTAAATTGCCTAAGGGAGCAAAAAGATGGAGAAGACTTGTTGATTTGGAAGCCAAATCTGAATGGGGAATTTTCATTGAAGTCGGCTTGGGATTGTATTTGTGTTCGTGCTCCCAAATCTGAATGGGCTTCTTGGATTTGGCATTCTGCGCTTCCTAAGAAGTATTCGATTACCATTTGGAAGGCCTTTAATTTTCGCCTTACTGTTAATAGTCGAATCAGTTCTCTGGGCATATCTTTGACTTCAAGGTGTGAATGTTGTACTCAGGGGTGTATGGAAGACCAAGATCATGTCCTAGCAAATGGGATGGTTGCAGTAGATATTTGGAGACGTGTATCTCTACAGCTGGGGATGCCATACAACCTTAGTAGATCATGGAAAGCAAATATGGAATTATGGTTTCGGCGCGTTGCTCATTCGACTCAAAAAGGTACATTGCTTGCTCTTGTTCCTATTATTGTGACTTGGTCTATTTGGGTTTGGAGATGTAAAGCACGTATGGAAGGTAGAAGGATATCTGTGGGCTCTTTGTGGGGTTTGATCAAGGCTACTATAGCTTGGGTGGGACTTAGCTTGCACGCTACTAAAAAGAAGAATGATGGAGATGAAAAAGTGCTGAATTTTGTTTCTATCCCTATCAAACCTGTTAAGAGACAGAGTTCTTGTCTTGTGAAATGGATAAAACCGGTCTCGGGCTAGTTTAAATTAAATGTGGATGGGAGTTCCTTGGGAAATCCAAGTCGTATGGGTGCAAGTGGTTTAATTAGAGATGATAGGGGAATCTTATTTGGGCTGTTGCTAAAGAACTAGGGCATGACTCTAATAATGAAGTTGAGCTCATTGCACTTTTCTATGGTCTTCAATATTGTAAGGATTTGGCAATTTGAAGAGTGAAGATTAAATTAGATTCTTTGTTAGTGGTTCATTGGATAGAAAAAGGGAGATGTGGTATATGGTATCTTAAAGATTATTGGGAAAAGATACAAACTATTCTTGCTACCTTGGAAGTTAAGGTAAGACATATTTATAGAGAAGGCAATGCAGGAGTAGATTTCTTGGCACGTTGGGCTTCATATCAGAAAAATGGTACGTGGAATACTTACAATGAAGTGCCGCATTTGCTCAAAGGGATTCTCAAAGTTGTTAAAATTGGTTTTCATGCTATCCACCTATAAGCTGCCAATAAGGTGCTTCTGGACAGAATAAGAGCGTTAGCTGGTTTTATTTAGGTTTGGCTTAGTTTTTTGTTTTGTTTTAGGCTTGTTAGCTACTGGTTTCTTATATTGTCTTGTTTTGACACTTGGTTTTGGGTTAGTTTATAGTGTTCTAACTTGCAAACCCCCAAATGTAATGATGTTACCATGGTATTCCTCCGTCACAAGTGAGTGTTAATTAATAAACTTGGGATGGGGCTGCTATGTGTGTGGCTACCAGCTCTTCTTTAAAAAAAAAAAAAAAGGACCTACTATGTCCCAAAAATTGCTGTTTGAAGTTCCTGGGAGCCAGAAGGGCGCTATTGATGTAGAAGGTCGCTCTTCCAAAGTGGCTTTGTACCACAATATGTTTGAGTGAGGGCTGAGACTACCATTTCTTCGCCCTGTTTGTGAGGTATTGGATCACCTTGGCTTGGCGCTGTCCCAACTTCACCCAAATACCTAGAGGCTTTTGGTTTATTGCTGCATTATCTGGCGACAAGCTTTGCTAGAGTCGGATTCGGAGCATGCCAACCTTACGGGTCAAGAGTTCCTTCTCACCCATAGTGTTTTGAACCACACCGGGCATGTTTACAGTTTTAGGGCAATGCATGCCATTGTTTCCTTAGGAGTGCATCACCGCAAGGTGAATGACTGGTCTCCTAGATTCTTTTACATATCTGGCCACTAGTGGGAGTTTCCAGTTGGTGAGATGATGCGTCGAAAGTTCTCGATACGAACCAACTAGGGGGTTATCCCTCCAGACAAGACAGTCGCCTAACGTCCACTTTGAAGGAGGTGAGGCGTATTGACATCGTTAGGGAATGGGCAAACAGGAACCCCAACTGCGTCAACTCAGATGTTCTCCTATCGGAAAAGAGTATCAGGGCTTTTATGGTTCCTCTCCGCCATGTCTTTCCTAGGGGTGGCATGATCCCTGACCTTCCTCATGCTGTGCTGATGACCCTTGTTCGAGATGCCCCTAGGGCTCTTCCACTGGAGGTCTTGAGAAGAAACCCCGGTTGGGGGGGTTTGAGGCTGGCGACAAGGCTGTTTCCTCAATCTTGTGTTCTATAGAGCATGGGCTAGCGAATTATGAGGCCCAGTGCCTTGTCGTCCTGGAGACCCCTGTCGAACCCTCCGAGGAGCCTGTGAAGTTGCCCTAGGTCCCCGCTATCCCAGTGGTGCAAGTGGAGTTAAGCTTTTCGAAGCCGTCAGTGAATGGCACCCCCGGTGATGATCCTGTTGTGCAGCTCCCACGTTTTAATGTTTGCAATTTTACGCAAGAAGCTGACAAACGTCTTGCCCAGTTTTGGTGGTTTCTCTCTATTAAGGTGCCTGAGGAACTAGATACTGGGGGGCGCCCTCCGGGGTTGGACATCGAGGTGGCTCCCACCCCCACTTCCACTGCTCGCTCAGGTGTCGGCGGTAAAGTCCTGGAGGATGAGGCGGAGGTGTGCTCAAAAGACGGAGGGTCAAGGGCCGCGACAATGCATTTGCACGGTCGTCACCTACTATCGTGCAGCTAGACGATGCAACCTTTGAGGCAGAGGGGGAGGAGCTTGAGCTACTCGGGGGTTTGGACCTTGTCATCCAAAGGGTGGTTGCTGATGCTTCTACCAAAATTCCTGCGGGAGTGGAGCACCAGGCCAGAGGTGAACTCCTTCTGGATTTTGTAGCCAACACAAGTTTGTCGGCCTAGCAAGGAGGCCCGTCCATCCCAGTGGTGGTTGTTGGAGCGGAGGTATCGCCACGTATAGAACGTGTTAAGGATCAACCTTTGCTTCCGGCAGCTAGGGAGGCCACTGTTGGAGACCATAAGCTAGAAGCGACTACTCATGATTCTGTTGGGGAGAATTCGGTGGAAGTCATCCCTCCACTAGCTCAGTTGGAAATGGGGGATTCTGCATGGAAGCTATCGGCTAGGTGGTCATGTGCTTGTCTGTCTTCTTTCATGAGGTTCCTTTAGTTGCTTTGTTTCTCTCTCTTTTCTCCCCCTTTTTTTGTTTCTTCTCTTGCCGACTTCTACCTTTCCATCACTCACTATTTAGCAATGAACTTTATGGTTGCAAGGTACCTCTCAATTGGTTGCTTTCATCGTAGACAAGGAGGAGGCCATTGCCAAGGAGAACCAAACCCTTCACTCAATGACCCAAATCACCCTGTGGTATGCTTGGGGTAGAGGGAGGACAGGGAGCAATTGGAGGAAGAGCTGAAGAAAGCTTAGCTTGCAAAGGAAGAGGGTGACAATCTGACCAAGAAGCTTAACTGTCTTAAGAAGGAGTTGAAAAAGGGTTGTGACTCAAAGAGCGAAGAGGGCGCCTGGGCTGCTTGTGATTTGATGGTAGCGAACGGGCGGATATCAGTCATGGAGGGGCTTGTGGCCGACCTTCAAAGCGACCTGTCCCAGGTGCAAGGTGTTACCCTTAGCCTGCACAACCAACCAAAGCGGGCCTTGGGTGTTCAAGATAAGGCCTAGGTGCATGGATGCACAGAGGGCATCAGATCCCTGCAGGATCACATTCTGGAGAGTTCACAGCCATATCCTCGGGCCTTTGAGAAGTATCTGTGGGATCTTGACCTCTCAGAGGTTATCATTAACCGTCTAGCCTTCGAGGATCCTTGCAAGCTAGGGAAGGAAGAGATGCCCGATGCCTTCGCGGGTGCTTCAGTTCCTGCCGTCCTGAAGCAACTACTCCTGGTAATGGAGATCACGAGTTTGACGCCCTTGAGGCTGGTCATCCCAATGCTGACGCTCCCCGGCCCTTATGTCATCGGATCTTAGCTTTTGGTCCCCGAACGCTTTTTAATTTTTTGTGTATACTCCACAGGTTTCTTGTAAATGTATAGATATTTGTGCTGCTTTCGTGCACCTTGTTTATGCTTAAACACTAATGAGTTTATTATTTGTTCTGTGATATCGTTTGGTTTGTTGGTGGATGGTTGCTTCTACCTATATTTCTTCCCTTTGCTTCTTCTTCCTTTCGCCTGTTGGCAGAGTCAGGGGCTTCAGTCATGCTTAGGTAGGGGATGGGAAGCGCTCAGCTATCCCGCCCCTATGCTCCCTCCTCAGGCGCACCACGATTGTGGAGGCCGCATATGTTTAGTCATAGCAGTTGCCGTACGACTGTGATTCCCTACCTTTTGAAGTGGGCAAGGGCCCTCGCAAACTTGGGCTGCTGGACCATTGAGGTGGGCTTGGCTGTCAGAGGTGCTTGTTTTTGTGTTCGAAGATTAGGCCCGCACTCTGTTGGTGAAGCTCGGCCCCTTGTCTCCTCCGAAGGTCACTGATGTGCTTTAGTTTCCTTATCTCTATTTGCCAGCCTTTTAATTGCGCATCTCCTGCGCCATCTATTGTCGCATATAGGTTGCATCAAGGGTTATTCTTTGTATGGTTAACCACTTCCAAGCACTGGGGCGGTCGCCTTTTGCTCGAGGTGGGCCAATGGACCAGTCGATTCTAGGCTAGGCCTCCTCGCTTCAATTTGCCCAAGCCTTACTTAGGCTGGGGGGAAAATCCCCTCACAGGGAGAGTTAACTTTGATTTATGATATTAGATTGTGTGAATGTTTTCTAAGTTGGTAACATTCATCATCTGTTGGGTTCATTCAAGACTCAATTGATCAAAAGATCTCGTTTGATATGATTACCTATTTTGATCTACATTACATATTGATCCTTATCTATGTCAAAAGGCTTCATGAATTCCCTATGTTTACTCTCCTGGAAAATATGAGATGTCAACAACATGAGAATGTAGTGAATATAAAACTTTCAAAAACTAATTTCTTCTTGCCTTAGAAAAACCAAATTGCTTCTAATTAATGACTTTTTAGCAAGTTTAAGATTAGCTAGAAAATGCATATATAGACAGCAAGTTGCAAGCAGTGGATTACAAGTCATGTCAAACCATTAGACATTAATTTAAATGTTAAGAGAGGATAGAATCATGGGGATTCAAGCCTATGATAACTAAACTAGTCGAAAAAAAAAATGATTTGTCTCAAATTGATTGGGAAAACACTCATGTGACAAACTCTTGATACCAATGGGATAAATAAGGCTAACTTTCTTGATGTAGAAGAGGTGAAAGTGGACACGGGGAAAAGGATTCATTTTTGGGGATTGTAAGCTACAGGAATGGAACCGACCCTCAAAGAATTAAACATGTCGCTAGCTGAAGATACGTGTGCAAGTTAGCTAGTAGGGTACAAATTCCTAATGCAAAAATGAGAGAAATGACTTTTTGCGTTGCGACTTGGCCGCAAAAAGTCATTTTTAGCCTCATCTTTTTGTTTGTAGGAAATAAAGGGAAAGAAATGTTAAAACTTGAGTTTTTGTGTCAAATTAGAATCACTGTAAAAATATCTCTTTTGCGTCAATTGCAAAAAGTTTGTATTGCTATAAAAAGAGTTTTACAATTTGATTTTAATTTGGTGATTGTTAAGGTATGTCTTCAATATGCGTGGCATATTGAAGACATATCTGTGTGGTAGGACTCTGTCCGTATTTTGTAAAATAAGTTGTATGGGTGGATAATGCTTCGTAACCATCTTTAATTATGTCTTAATGAAATTATTGTTCAGTTATATATATATATATATAAAAGCTCTCATCTCATCTCATCTCATCTCATCTTATCATTAAGATAATAACTGAACAATAATTTCATTAAGACATAATTAAAGATGGTTACGAAGCATTATCCACCCATACAACTTGTTTTACAAAATCTGGACAGAGTCCTACCACACAGATATGTCTTCAATCACGCATATTGAAAACATACCTTAACAATCACCAAATTAACATCAAATTGTAAAATTCTTTTTATAGCAATACAAACTTTTTATTGGGTAAATTTAGTTGCAATTTTTTTGTTACTAATGAAGTGCATGGTGGTAAAATTTGGTTGTTGTGGAACTCAGCAGTTTCAGTTAAATGGGTGGTAGGTTTTAATCAGTTTATCATTGTAAAAGTTGAGGAGAATGGTCATGCTTTTCTTTTTTCCGTTATTTATGCGAAGTGCAATCAATTCAATAGAAAATCTCTTTGGGCGGATTTGGAGGCTATGGGTACTGTCAGTATTCCGTGGGTTCTTTGTGGGGATTTAAATATTATAAAAGATGATTCAGAAAGAATGGGTGGTCGTCCTCGTCCTTTTGCTGCCATGGAAGACTTGAACCAGTGTATTCAAAGTTGTGGTCTAATAGATATGTGCTCCGAAGGCCTAAAAATGACCTAGTGTAATAGTTAAGGCGGATTAGCTCGCAGTTGGGCCAGGTTAGATAGATGTTTTATTGACACTAATTTTCTTAATTCTTTTACTAATGTTTTCTACTAGGTCTTGGTGTGTACTACTTTGAATCATTCTCCTTTGGTTATTTAGATGGGGGATGACCTTTCCAGGTATGGTCCTAGTCTTTTTCACTTTTGGTATATGTGCACTGATCATGTTGATTTTTATAGGTTTGTGGAGGGGGTGTGGAAGCGTGAGGGTCTTGGTTATGGGTTAATTAATTTATCTTCTAAATTGAAAAGGGTTAAGGTGGCTTTAAAAGATTGGAATAAAAGTGTCTTTGGTACGACGAACGTTTTCATTAAAATGTTAGAGACTCGTATTGATAATTTAGAAAACCGTCTTCAAGTCTCTTTTAATGCTGAGGATGATAATGATATCTTAGCATCCAAGTTGGAACTATTAACTTGGATGGGTAGAGAGGATATTCGGCTTGCTCATATGGCTAAGAAAAGTTGGTTGAAAGATGGTGATCAGAATTCTAAATTCTTTCATGCTTATTTGAATGCTAAGTATCATAAAAGAGTGCAGGATATGTGTTTATCTGATGGCACTATCTTACAGACCCCTTTTGATATTCATAAAGCCGTTGTTGATTATTTTCAAAATTTTTTGGGCCATAGTAGCTCTCGTGTTTTGCCGAATTTAAGTGATCTGGTTTCTCCTATCATTACTATCAAGTAGAATTTGGCTATTGGTAGAGCTCCTTCCATAGAGGAAATAAAGGATGCTTTTTTTACTATTCCTATTGATAGTAGTCTTGGGCCAGATGGTTTTGGTTTTGGTTTTTTTAGAGTTTGTTGGGATTGTTTTAAAGATGATATTTTTGCAGCCATTGTTGAGTTTTTTCATAGCCACATGCTCCTTAAAAGTTACATTGCTTCTCCTATTGCCTTAATTCCTAAGGTGGACAGGCCTTCTGGCTTCGATAAATTTTGGTCTATCAACTTTTGTTTCATGGTTTATAAGATTTGCTCCAAAATTATTGTGGCTGGTATGAATAGGCTACTCCCTAAAATGATTTCGCAGGAACAATGGGCATTTATCTTAGGACGCAGTATTTTTGAGAATATAAGTCTGACTCAGGAAATGGTCCATTCTATTAACAGGAATTCTATTGGGGGTAATGTTTTGGTTAAACTTGATATGTCTAAAGCTTATGATCGAGTGGATTGAAATTTTGTTTTACATGTTTTGACTAATTTTGGGTTCTCTTCTAATGTCTGTGATTTTATTAAGGTTTGTATATCTTCGTTGTGGTATTTAGTCATGACGAATGAGACTTTTATGGGTTAAAGGAGAGTGGGGACTCAGGCAAGGTGACCCTCTATCATCGTACTTATTCATTATTATGCTAGAGGTACTCTCTTGTCTCATTAAGAAATCCTTTGAGGAAGGTAAAATTGATCATTTTACTCAAGCTAGAGGGACCTCTGTTACTTCTCACCTTATGTATGCCGATGATATTATTATATTTGCTAATGGTGGGAAGAGATCCATGAAAGGTTTAATGGAGGTTTTGAACAAATATGAGGCTTGGACGGATCAAGTCCTTAATAAAGAGAAGAGTGCTATTTTTTTTTTCTAAGAAAATTCCCGTTTACAGGAAAAGTTCTCTCCTTTGCCTCACCGGTTTTTCTGAGGGTTTGTTCCCTTTTAAGTACTTGGGGGTGCCTATAATGGATAGTAGGTTGAAGGCTCGTGACTTTGGGGATCTGATGGGTTAAGTGACTAAGAAGATTGTGGGTTGGAAGATGAAAATGCTCTCTATTGGTGGTAGAACTATCCTTTTACGTCATGTCTTATCTAGTATGACCACCCACCTTCTTGCCGTTTTAGATGTCCCTAAAGTGGTTATTCATAGATTGAATACACTTCTTACCTCCTTTTTTTGGGTGATTCTGATGGTAAGGGTAGTAGGAAATGGATTTCTTGGAAGTACATTTGCACTCCCACTGATGAGGGTAGTTTGGGTATTAGGGATTTTTGGGATGTTCAAAAAGCTTTACCTACAAAACTTGCTTGGAGGCCTATTAAAGGCAACTCTCTTTGGGCGGATTTTTTCAAAGGCAAATATGTTAAGGGTATCATTTATCTCTTTTGGAGCCTACTAAAGGGAACTGATTTTGGAAATCAATTGTTCGCAATATTTTGGAGGTTTTAAATAGTTCCAAATGGGTTGTGAAATAGGGCAATATCTTTTTTTGGTATGATAATTGGGTTGAGGGAGGGCCTTTTATTGGTCAATTTCCTGTGATTGATCAACCTTTGATTAAGATAAAAGATTGTCATATTGAGAATGAGCGGGATATTTCTCTTCTGAATAGCTTGGTGGGCCATCAGAAAGCTACAGATTTGTATGATTTTCTTGCTCGTCGGAAGGGGGGTCTAGATGTGCTTGTTTGGTTAAAAGATAAGGAGGGCAAGTTTACTACCAATAGTGCCTAGGATTGTATTAGGGTTCATTCACCTCCTTTACCTTGGGGACAGTGGATCTAGCATACTAATCTCTCTAAGAAAATTTCCATTATGATGTAGAAGACTGTTAACAATTGCCTTAGTGTTGATGAGAAGATTAAATTGGTGGGTGTTCCGATGGCTTCTAAATATAGTTGTTGTCGAGTGGGTCATATTGAGCATTTGAATCATGTGCACTGTACGGAAGATTTTACTAGACATATTTGGCGTTTAGCGGCTTGTCAATTAGGGGTTCATATGGCACATTTCTACACTTGGAAGGAACAAACTAATTTTTGGTTTCGCCGTACTGGTAAGTCTTCCCAAGTGAGAATTATTTTTGGTCTTCTTCTTTCTATTATATCCTGAAAACTATGGGAGATGCATTGTAAAGCCCGGTACGAAGACAAAGTTTATACGGCAAAGTCAGTTTGGCATGCTATTAAATTCTGGCTCCATCGTATTGTGGATCAGGTTATGAAAGTTTCTTTAGTGTCCACCCAGGATGTTGATATTTTGAATAGGTTAGATATCTCGGTTCTGGTTCCTAAGCCTAAGAGGGTTCGGGTGGTTAGATGGACGTGCCTTCATTGAGGTTGGGTTAAACTTAATACTGATGGTAGTAGTTTTGGGAATCCTGACCCTTTTGGTGCAGGGGGAGTTATTCGAGATGAGACTAGTAGGTTACTTGGGGCCTACTCTATTTCCCTAGGTCAGGGTACTAATATTTTTTCTGAAATTAGAAGCTTACTGGAAGGTGTCCATAGGTGTTACACTCTTGGACTTTATCGGGTTCAAACAAAGATAGATTCTCTCAATTGTTGGTTAATTGGTTGACTAAGGATGGTTGTCATATCTGGTATTTACAAGATTATTTAAATTGTCTGGATTATAATGTGAATCATATTTTTTCGAGAAGGAAATGTTGTGGCTGATTTTCTTGCTAAGTGCAATGCTGAGGGCTTGAACTTTGACTGGTTTGAAGATCATACGTTGCCTAGTCAATTAAGAGGTTTGCTTCGCATGGACAAATTGGGTCTACCTATTTGAGGGTCTCCTCAGGTTTGTGCCTGATAAGTTTAGTTTTGGTTTGATTAATCTCATTTTTCTTGTTTTGCTTTTCCTTGCAGGCTGCCATAGGTTGCTTATTTTTAGGTTATTTGTCTTTCTTTTGGAAATGTATTTGGATGATTTGGTTATAAAGGTTTTTTGCTACCTTGGTTTTGGTTTTAATTTTATGTATCCCTCAAGAGTCAGATTGTAACCACGGTTTTTCTCCGCCACAAGTGAGGACAATCAATAAAATTGGAGTTCTGTCTTCTTCTTAAAAAAAAAAAAAAAAATACAACATTGAGCACACGAAAGTTTACAAAGCCGCCTTTTTCCTAAATCAAGAGTCTAAGGCTCTAAGCCATCCACAACATCTCTTTGAGACAAATAACCATAATACAAATATATGTATTGTAATAAAAAAGAAAAGAAAACGCAAGAATGAAAGAGGAACCGAACTACAACAACCCAATTCAGGCACAGCAATATTCCAATTCAAAGACTCAAGTGAAACATCCATCTATAATTAAATTTCTTTGAGAAAAAAAAAGGTGATGAATTAGGAGACTTCAATAGCATAATAGTATTTACGTTACCCAACATTCATCTCTATTCATCAGTTGCTATTATTTCTTTCGTGTGAATGAGCGAGTTGGTCTTGTAGGATTTTGCTTTCCTTCGAATTTAGAAGCATGATTTGCTCTTGAAGTGAGAAGAACTTCATTTGCAAAGATGAAGAGGTCTAGAGACGAAATTCGCTTGGAAGTGGAAATTTGGATAGAGAGAAGAGGGAAAAAGCAAAAATGGTGAAGATGGATTTCTATAAACAGGTTGGGAAAGAGAAATTTTTGAGGGAAATAATACCACATTAGATGGGACGTTTTATTGATTAAATTATTATTTTAGCCTTTGAATAGTGAACAGTTAAATATGATCGGGGATGGTTGTTACTGTAGATAGAAGTAATATAATTTTGCATTTGAATAATTCAATACAGACAATTTTACATAAAAATAAGTCAAATTATGTACTTTAGTGGCATTTAGATAATCCAATACTAATGCCCCTAAACCTTGAACGGATTGTTTGATTTTGGCCATGTCTGCCTCTGGGTTCTTTTGCCTTGGAGAGACAAAAAACGCCATTTTTGTGCAGCTACTGTGCACTAAACGTGTAAAACATTCAAGAAATATATGGCATTGTTTAGGATGTTCTTCATTAGAATGCTGCTACCGGCAGCAATGCCAATTTTTTTTGCACAACGTGTCGGCAGTTTTTTAAAACTCAATTGGGATCTCTTTCTTCTTCTCAAATAAATTACTTTTTTCCTTCATTTTGAGAATTGTCCAGATTGCCCCGACACAGGCAAGGCTCATTTCGAGGCCCAAGCCCAATATTTATATAGAAACATTCTTTCTAGAACCGTTTAATTGACAAGCGTACAAACTACTAGGACCAAAGAAAAAGGAAAGCTCTTTTCCTCTCTCTACGGCCAAGTCTTGGAGTACTCAAAAGCCTCATCTACAAGAGAGGAGCGTGAAAGAAAGAAGATATAAGAAGATGTCTACCAATAGCTCCGCATTTACGGTACATTTCTTGCACCGTACAAGATTTTCACAACCTCTGTCTCTGTCTTCCCCACATGACAACAGGAAAAGAAAGGGAGAAAAAGAGTGCGCAAAATACCGTTGCTGTTGTGCCACAAAAGTGTCTTACAATATTGTCTATTCGTTTCAACTTATGTAGCTTCAATAAAGATACAACAAACTCTTTTGTTACGATTTTTATACTTCTTTTCGCTAATGTTTTCCTAATTTCAAATGGTCGGATTAGCCAGGGATTAAGGCTGTTACTTTTTTCTTCTTTATCTAGGATGGAGCCTGTTAGAATATTTAATGAACTGAATAAATTTATTCTTCCATATCTTGTAAACTTGAGCATGGTACAAAGCAGTTTCCTATGTTTTGATCTTGTCTCTTATTCCTTCCATTCAGTTAAGTAATCGATAAATTGAGTTGATTTAACAGAGCTTCACAAGATTAACCGGGCTTGTGAATTAGAGTGCAGACATAGATGAGAAAGTTATTAGGAGGGAAAAGCCAGCAGATTTGATAATGGCTCTAGCTGAAGCGAAGGTATATTTAATTGTTAGCTCTCTCTAGCTATTGAACCTCTAGGAATTGGAGCTCAATGTTAATTGTATGCATCTGTGTGCATATATTTTATGATAAAATCCTGTGAGACAGTACCCAAGTCATTTTTATCTGTTGCAATTTCTATGAACGGAATGTGAATTATGTTTCAGATCTTGCCTCAAACTGATATGAAAATAGAATACTCACCATTGCAATTCATCGAGCTTTGGAGGCAGGAGTGTATCTAGGGGGTTCAGAGGGATGTGTCGAGTTCCACAACATCCAAATTTTACCACCATGCACTTCGTTAGTAACAAAAAAATTGCAACTAAATTTACCCAATAAAGACGAGATTCTATCCTCCAACAGAAAAGGCTAAGCCAAAGCTAAATTATTAGGTGTGAAGTTTTTAATAATTTTCCTCAACCTCATATAAGAAGTGCCAACTCCCCTAATATTCCAAAAAATAATAGGATTAATCATAAATTAAATTTCGAAGGGTGAGTAACCATCCTGGTAGAGCTCCTCTTGTGAACTTTCTCCATCGGATTACTGGGCCTCTCAGAATCTGTACAATAATCCTTGCGCATATCATCCTTTAATTTATCTCTCTCACTTTCTTAATCAGAGTGGGAAACATAAATCACATATGTTCTTCCTTCTTCATCTACAACCATAAGCTTTTCCCCTGGATCATCCAGACATGACCCATCGGAAGCACCCTTTTCTTGAACCATTAACGAAGTATTTGCACTGGGCCCTAGTGCAGGCGCATGGTTGTCCACACAATCTCGTGAACTAACCTGGCCCATGGTATGCAGGCCTACTTGAACTTGCAATTGTTGACCATCGACACCACCCGACCCATTAATTTCTCTACAAGCCTCGTTTTCATCATGCATGTCGTCTTCTTCCTGCATGTCTTCATGTTCATTTTCAAGAAGCTGGGTAGCCGACAGACCCCCTGCTAGTTCCTTATTAGATATGCACTCCTTTGCCGATGACCCTCCTACTTCATTCTCGGTTTTCTTTTCATGAAAGTTAGGATCCTTCCCACCTATTTCATTTTGCGCTGGATTACTATCATTAACTAGATTGCCTTCCTTAACCAAGCTAATTTTGACTCTTTTCTTTACCCAAACTTGGTTCCTAAACCCTTTCTTGTTTTGTTCTTTTCCACTTCTACATGTGTTAATGTTATGGCCTTGGCATCTACAATAAGAGCAAAACGCAAGAAGTGTTTTGTACACTACCTCCTACCTCCAACTACCAGGCAACCCAGGACTGCCTATCCAAAAATGATGAATGGGATCCTTCAAAGCATCAACCTCTAGGCACACTCTTGCTCCATCTGTTCGGGTTGCACATTTTGTCTTAGTTATCACGGCAAATAAACCTTTCAATCGGTGCTGTCAAAACCTTAAGTATCGAAGCATGGAAAAGATTTGGTGGAAGTCCGGGTAAGACCACTCAAACTGGGACACATGAGGGCTCATAATGCTCATCAAAATCAAGTTTTCAAGCAAAGGGCCGATACAGACATCCGTCTGTATCACAGGAATCCCTTGAAAGTGCTTTGTTGAAATCTACCGCATTGGACATCTAAATGAAAGACAACCCCCATCTTGATCGTATGAAGCCTCGAATGTCATCTAGGGAAGGCCTTTTGCGGAGGAACTTCATCACCATTGAATAACAGAATGACATGGTAGTGCGATCTATCTCCTCTATCAAGAAGTGAAAAACTATCTCCTCATCTACCATTTTTGGAGGGCGGAAAACCACCTCCATCTCTGGCAATGACTGCGGGATGGTTGAAACCAGATTGGCCAAGTTCTATGATTACCTGTCGAAGGTGGCAAAGCCTCCTCGGCAGCCATGCAGGTTGGGTGTAGGCTCTAATAGGGAAAAACCCTAGCAGAGAGAAAGGAAACTTTTTTTAAGGAAAGTTTTTTGAAAAGCAATAACTGTGCTCAATGTTGTATATTACTAAATAACGTGCTAGAAAACAGAATCACATCATCAAATAATAAATTTCGAGATCATTCCTGCAGAAGACATCTTGGTTGAAATTCTTGAAACTCCTCCTTGATCCTAGGCTAGATCTTCCTCTCCTTACTCCTCACAAAATTTTAGCTCTTTAATGGGGCAATCTCAAATAGACATATGGAGAGGAGAGGGGACCTAGCCTTATATAGAGAAAAAACCATATAGAGTCCTCCCATTAGAGACTCAAATGTCCACAAGGTTTTAGTAGATTTCCATAGTAAAACCTTTTAAGTTTCTCGACCTACATATGTAATTTACCAAATTATATATAGGATATTGTCCTATATTACTAAGGTGTATAGAACCCCAAATGATCACTCAACATAGTGGATTTAACCAAAGTACCATTATGAGCTATATGTCTGACCCATTTTATAAAACACAATTTGCAATCAATTGAAGCTAACATGGAATAAAATATTCCAACATTCTCCCACTTGGGCGAATATTGATTGCTATAAAAACTTGTTTTGAAAATGACTCTCGGGTTAAACTACATAGGTAGTCACACACATATTTAGCTCTAATGATAGCACCTTAGAAAACATGATCCAGTCCAACAAGAATATCAACATCGAACATGGAAATCATTACACCACTTAAATGATGTAACACCCCTCCATAGCTACAAATGCTAATATCCTTATCAACATGGATCCCCATCCTCCAACCAATGTGGTAGTATGTAGTATGAACTTAGCATCAATGTGATCAAAAGTTGTGCTAATTTATATAAGTCCTCATAATGCTTCAAAATGAAGCCACATGTCTCTAAAAGAGACTCATCTTATGTCTTTATCTATATATCGCGAGATCATAATGATATCACAATAAAAGAAATAAGCTAATTGCATTTTCAAAAAACATAGTTTATGAATATGGGAGATTTATTACTATTGAAAGCAGCTGCACCCTAAAACAAATGGGTTGCTTATGTACCCCGTAAGAGGATCAAGTCAAAACATAATTCCTTTTACATAAGTAACTCCCACTAACCAAAAGCATCAAAAGTTGTCACAATACCCACATCAACATGATGTGTTTTAAAGGAATAAGCCTCTCTATTTATATGCTCTATCTTTTTTTGCCCTTCCTTAACCTTGTCTCTAACCACCAAATACTTAATATCAATGTATTTGAATCCACTAGAACTCTTATTATTCTTTAAAAAGAACACGGCTTCACTATTATCACAATAAATAATAATCGGCCTTGAGATGGAATAAAAAACTTTCAGTCTAGAAATAAAATTCCTTGGTCACTAGAGTTTTCTTAGCACTTTTCCAAGAAACAGCACCCCCGGGAAGCATAAAAACATAACATGTGGTTAATTTCAAATCATCTTGACATCTAGTAAGATTCGAATTTGAGTATCCTACCACCTCAAGGTGATTTGAACGTTGGAATGTGATGTTAAAAATATTACAAATGGGCTTCACTATTTGGGCCCAAGAAAATCCGCGGTCCATCTTATGCAGAAACTCGTGCGACAGGCAAAGACAAGTGTAGAGCCACCTGGGTCCATCAGAGATAGTGCGGCAAAACCTTGAGTCCCACTCGAGTCCCCAACAAAAGCTTTAAAGCCTCGAGCTGCCTGGATTCGCGAAAATAGTGCGGCAACCCCTCGAGTTCCGACAAATGCAGTAAATCTCGAGCCGTCTGAGTTTCTATTTAAAAGATCATTTTCACCCTTCAAAAACACAGACCATTTTTCACATTTCTCATTGATCTAGCCTTCTGTATATCCAAAACGATAGCATCTCACAATTTCTCACATTGCCAAGCAACATTTTGTCAATAATGTTCCAAATTTGAATCAGGAATTATTTATGCCACCACCACTAATATTCTGTCTTGAGGCCATTAATGCTATGATGAGAGCAGAGATGCATTTTTCTAGTAGAACTAATGCTGAGGTAGTTGCAGGATCAAGAATGCTCTGTGCTCAATATAGTGCCTCTGTAAAGACCATGTCTCAGAGATTATTAACAAGGGAGAGTGAGGTTGATCACTTTAACAGTCAAATATCTGAGTTACAATAACGACTTACTAATAAAAGTCGGAAAAATAAAAGACTAAAACAAGAAAACAAGGAGTTAAAGAAATTCGTGAACTAGTACGCTCAAAACCTTCAATCACGAATAGAGAAGCTGGAATGAGAGAAAGAACAAATACAAAGTCAACACCAGTAGTTAATAGCAGAGGCCCAACGTTTACGAGAAAAATAGAGATAGTTTGCAGTAAATCTCGTTGACTTAGATAAATAAAGTATGCATCCAGCATATATTGTAATCTTAACTAAGTAAGTTTTGAAAATCTAATAGTTTGTCTTGTTCTCATTTCTATCTCCATAAAATTTATCTTGAGCTTCATCCCATTCGCATCAAATCTTCTGTGCTCTCTATAATCAATCTACATTCTCACTTCCTAAGCTTTTTTTTAATGGCTCAGTAATCTTTTTCCAACAATCCCCTTTTACACTATATGAGGTATTTTGCACCTCAACCATCAGTTATATTTGCATCTACCATAGGTGCCAGGATGCAGCATGAAAATGATCTGACTAATAAGTCAGATGATGACGCCATATATGAATTGGTGAGTCTCGGTACTCAATACTCATCATCCATTGTCACATTTTCTTGACGATTGCAATCCAGAACTCATGAGATTGAAAAACTTAATGAGAATATTTATAAACTTCAACGACTTGTTCATGAGTCCAACGAGAAAATAGAAGACTTAAAGCAGGAGAATAAGGATTTAAGATCCTTACTTGTCTCTTCATATCGACTTCCTACTCTTTTAGATAAGGATAACATGCTGATATATGAAGAGCAAGAGTACATTAAAAATAAGGCTAAAAGTCTCAAGTTTTTGTAAGCCAGTTGAAATGTTAACAAGTTTCAATCATCATTCTGTTCTGTAGAATGCATTTCATCTTCCATAGCAATTTTCTATTTATCTTACTCATGGCTTATCAAAACTTGATTAAAAGTACCAGGATCAACAAGCATGCCCAATATTAAGATCAATCTCCAACAAATAGACAATGTACTCGCTTTGAATTTGCCGACCTACTTTTAGTACAGAACTCTCACTTTCACCAATATCATTCTCCAAAAATTTAGCATTAATGGATTCAATAATTCTGGTACCACGATTAGGACTTAATGTAATTGCTTTGGATGTTTGATCTGTTTAGGTACCTAATAAAATAACCAGGAGTTGATTTGGGATCTAATTTCTTTTCAAGAGGATTATAAATCCTAACCTATTGTGTTATAACATAGAAGATAATTAACGAATTAAAGACATTTTCTTTGCTACATTAGTGACACAAGAAACTACATCAAAAGAAATCAATGACATTCTATATAAACCATCACATAAAATACCATCACCAACCGAATGAGAATCATGAAATGACTTGGCTTAGCTTTTCCATTACCAAACTTAAAGGAAAAACCAGAATTATCAAGTTTTGATATTGAAAACAAATTCCGTCTCATTTACGGCACATAAATTGTGTTCTCCAAAACAATAGAAAAATCAAACTCCAAAAATAATTTTACCACTACAACATCAACCTTCACGTGAACTCTATTCCCAACGCACAAGTTCAATTCATCCTTACTTGGTTTCAGTTTGCTTATCAAAATCCTGTCAAGCTCCTCTTCTTCTTCTTCTTCTCTAACCAAGCCTTAAACTTAAAACAATTATTTTGCCAATGACCCTTATGGAACTTAGACTTATAACTATGAGAGGCCCCTTGTTCAGCGATGGCTGAAAAGCCAATTGCATAGTCTCAATAGTCTCACGATGCATGCTATTCTCTATTGTGCACATACATCAATTAAAACATTCAAATTTCATTTATCATGCTGAGCATAATAAACTATCTTTAGCTGATTAAATTGACTATGAAGGCACTTGAGAACATGATAGAGCAGAAAAGGCTCTGCAAAGGCAACCTTAAGGGCTTCTAGCTTAGAGGAGATATGTATCATTCTCATAATGTACTCCCTAACTCCACTTGTACCATACTCATCAGTTTGTCCATTAGGTCTCCAATTTCAGCTTAATCAGACTCAACAAATCTTTGTCCCATAGCATCTACAAACCTATTTGATTTACAAAGGCATCTCACAAAAATAAGCTCACAATGTGATTTGTTTTGGAACATTAAATTCATTGTCCTTTTATTAAATAAAGCTGATAAATCGATGTGACTAAGATGTAATATGTTAATATATTTTACATAAAATTAGCCCGCACCTCTGTATCTTAGCAAACCAAAGACGAAACGTCATAAAGGTAGTATTTTTATGCAATCCATTATTGGATGGTACTACCATAGCAAGAGGTAATAATTCACTGAAATCTTCAGCTTTGAAAGCAAGAACTAGCTAGTGAAAAAGACGACAGAGGGTTGCTTAATAAAAAAGAAGCAAACAAAGAGATCAATTTCATACCACAAAATCCATCATTAAAATATTAAAAACTTGAAAGGAATGTTATTAAACTTGAATAAAACCAGACACTATTCTTCAACATTATTACTGTGAGGGGACAAGGGGCTTAAATAAATGAAAACAACAAACTAAACCCTGTTCGTTGGCTCCGTTCTCCAGCAGACAATACTGCATGCAAAATGATTTCACCTGAAAGATTCACGAACGCTTGCATATTCTGCATCTTCCAATTAACCATAAAGAAAAAGGAGAATAAAATTTCTATAAGAACAGGACTTATTAAAAGCTTCAATAGCTGTTGAATACTCATCACCAATATCATTTGGGTTGTTTGTAAAGTTAAAGAGCTTTCATATATATTCTAGGAACAAGGAAAATATGCTTACTTCTATAGAGAGAAAAACAGATTATAAAGACATCAAAACTCCAGGGATCGGATAGAAGCTCTTCCCCATATTCCGAATAAATGCTAGTTGCATATCTCAACCGACATCATTATTTTGGAATAAAGATGAAGTGGGATCAACATATACATGATCCCAAAAGAATCTACAACAATTGTACATGATCATACAACAAGAACTACAAAAAGACTTTTTACTACACAGTTTGTGTGCGCACCTCTTCTTGATGCACAAAATAATCTCCAGGTGATGGAAGTTGATGCTCCAGCATTGATCAAATCTTGTTGCAGAGTGGACAATTTGCCACTATTTAGTATTCATAAGTTGTTAGTCTGCAAAGAACTTGCACTCTTCTACTATTTGCCGAGGCTACATGGCCTGTGCAGCTTCTTCAACCTTTGGTTTGTTCTTAGGTCGGCCACATCGTCTAACATCTTTACTCGACAAGAGCTTCAATGCTTTCTCGATGGTGATTTCATTTGGCTTCACATTCTGCACATTTCAGAAGACAAATCCTTTATTTTAAAATTAACCATGGTAAGCCTCACATTGATAATCACTTGAAGTTAATAGAGCCAAGTTTTGCAAAGACATCACTAAAGAACATGAGGAAATGGTAGTACAACAAGCTCACACATACATTGGAAGCACTGACGTAAAGTTTTTAGTTTCAAGCTCATCATAAGCAAACAAACAAATAATCAAAACAACACACATTTCAGAACACAATCCATCAACAAGTTCAATATGCTACTGAACCTTTTTTTTTTTAATAAGACAGACAAAAACAAAATTTGGTATCAACCCTTATAACAAACTAGAACTGCGGAAAAGTAGAATGGACCAATTAAATTGCAGAAAGAATACCATAGCATCATACTCCATACTCATTTGACCATAACTCACACCAAAGGTTGTCTAGTTAGTTAATGTCAAGAAACAACGCCATCCGAAATGTGCTCTGATATCTTTAAATGTATTTCAAGGCACCAAATGCATTTAGAAGATGATTGATCAACATCATACAGAGAGGGTTTTAGATAAGCATATTTAACCACTGCTAAAGAGATTGAACCATAAATTTTGCAAGTGAGGCTCACATGTCACCCATAAATTAACCAGAATCTTTATCAAATCCACACCATAAGCGTGTACATCAACGGGAAGCCTCATAAGCATGTTTATCAAATTCAAACCATACTTTATAAATTCTTTTTTTTCTTCTACTGGGTAAAATGTTAACATATCTAGTCAAACAAAGAGTTCCACCACTGATATGACAGGGTCCTAATGAATCAGGTAGAAATACCATTTGTGCCTTCCAACTTATCAAAATAAAGTTTGTAACTTCCAAGTACAACTTATCCATGCACTTCCGTAACCTCACCTCCGGTGCTTCTTGCCCGGAGTTGACTCACCCTTTACCTAGGTTCTTTTTCCCTTTTGTTATTTGTTTAGTCTGTTTCGCATATGGAGTTTGTTAGGCACTTCAAGGTGGAAGCAAAATGTTTTGTTTTCTCGTGGGAGGGGGGTAGTAGCATACGTATCACTGAACATAGCAGAAGATTGGTCACGTCCATCGTAGTAAGCAGGGCTTTGGCTACATGGGTGGTCCAGATGGTGGAGGAAGGCTTAGCCTCTCGTCGACCAGATTCTTTCTTTAGGCAAAAGAGGATGGGAAATCGAGTCCTTGCCATTCAAAGCCGCAAACGTAAATGCTAGGGGGTGCTTCTTGCACTTGGCAGAACTCGGGTTTGAGAAGAAGAGGGGATTGGTGATGGTCCTTGAAGGCTTGAAGGGCAGTGGTTGGGAGGATTTCACTTACCATTTGGGCAAACTCGCCGGCCACCATTCGAGAAGGGAGACAACTAGGGACCTGGAGGAATAGAGTCTTCCACCCTCTAACGGAGCATCATGTGATATGGGAGCCTCTGTCGCAGGTCCTATGTTGGGCGACGTAGGATGCTATGGGAGGTCAGAGGCCATCTGTTAGGTCTTTCAGAAGAAATTTCTACTCTTATGAGGAAAGTTGATTGGGGCTTAAGTGTGATAATGGGCCAGGGAAGTGGGGCTGGGAAAGAGCTTGGGAAGCATGAAGAGGCCACTAGAATGGGATTGTGTAGGAATGGGCTGACTTTCCTCACTGGATTGGGCCCTTAAACGGGAAGCCCACGAGGCCCATCAACTCTGTTCGGGGCTCGGAGTACTCCACTCGGGCTCGAGCCTCCACCTCAAGCTCGAGTAGCCTGAGCCTACCGGCACCCTCACCAGCGACCTTGCCGGTACCAAAGAAATGTTGCCGGACCTTGTTGACCCTACCGGCACTGACACCGTCGAACCTACTAGCATTAACAGTGCGCGACTAAAGGGCACGACGTCGATGGCATCAACAGGGCTCAATCTAAATGACACCGCCGTCTGTTCTCTGGACATCGGAGGCTCAACGTCGTCATAGAGAGGGCCGACCTGCCTTGTCGCACCCTTGGGTTGCAACCGTGACCTTTTCTCGACTCGGGAGGAAGATTCCTTGAACCCGGTGGTCGAAGCCCACGTTGGCCAAAACTCTTTCGAAGTCCCTGCATTGTCACAGAGTGTTTTGTTTGAGATGAATGTCGATTTAGCTGAGCAGGTGTCGGATCCGATTATTTCTTCGGGACTGGAGATAGTAGAAGAGCCCTATGTCTTCGAAAATGCTGGCTCTTTGGTTCTGTTTACTTCTAATAGGGATGGGGAGGATGAACCTACTCCACTCTACTCCTTTCATCCCAATGTGTCAGATTGGGTTGTCCAAAAAGTAATGAACATTAAGCATATGGTAGGAATTTCTTAAGAGGATTTCGAAGCTGAATTTATGGCCCTACTTACAGCTGTAGAGGTTGTGCATGCCCAATTGAAGTCTGATCAATCATTGGCTTCGGCCAAAAAAAAGGGAAAGAGAACTCAAAAATCTATTTTGGGCAATGAAAGAGGATGGAGGTGAGAAGAGCTCTACTCGGGAGCGTAGTAAGGGAAGGGGTAAAATGGTTGTCCCGTGAAGCCTAAAATAATATCATGGAATGTGAGGGGGCTGCATGATCCTAATAAGCGGCTCCAAGTCAGAAATTTACTTCGCCAATGGAAAGGGGACATCATATGCTTACAAGAGACTAAGTTGGAAGTTATTACAAGACAAGTCTTATGGAGACGACAACATGTTCGGTGGTCTTACCTACCATCAAAAGGAGCTTCCGGAGGAGTTCTAATTATGTTTGACACAAGGGTGGTGGAAAGGGTGGAGTGTGTGGGTGATTTCTCAGTTGCATGCTCTTTTGTTCTAGAAGATGGCTTCAAATGGGCTTTTGCTGGTGTTTACGGCCCAAATATTGATTCAGAGAAGATTTTTATGGGAAGAACTGGCGAGAGTCATTAGTTGGTGGGAGCTAAGTTGCATTTTGGGGGGGGGGG
>QEOT01124167.1:69702-83497 GCA_003123785.1 Pterocarya stenoptera | reverse complement strand
GGGGGGGGGGGGGGGGGGACTTTAATACATCTTGCTTTCCAAGTGAAAGGTCGGGAGCTCATCACATCACTCTAGCTATGAGAGATTTTTCTAATTTCATTTCAGAACAGGAGCTCATGGATATTCCACTATCAGGAGGCATGTTAACCTGGTCCAACAACCGAAATTGTCCATCCTGGTGGATCGATAGATTTTTGCTAACCCCCGATTGGAAGTCACACTTCCCGGATGTAACTCAAAGAAGGTTACCCCGCTTATGCTCTGATCACTTCCCCATCATTTTAGATTGTGGAGGCATCCAAGGAGCTAGAAGGTATTTAAATTTGAGTATATGTGGCTTAAAGCTGATGGTTTTGTAGACAGGGTCAGACAATGGTGGACTTCCTATACTTTCCAAGGCTCTCCAAGCTTCATTATAGCAAAAAAGTTGAAAGCGCTGAAACAGGACTTGAAGCAGTGGAATGAACAAGTTTTTGGCAATGTGATTCAGCAGAAGCGTTCTCTTATTTAGGAACTTTAGGGTCTGGAAGGCGAGGAGGAGGCCAAAACCCTTTCTTAACTTGATAAAATTCGCAAGAACCAGGTAGTTGCTGATCTTGAAAGGGTTACTTTGATGGAGGAGATTTCATAGGACAAAAATCAAGGGTACTCTGGCTTAAGGAGGGGGGCAAATGCACAAAATTCTTCCATAGGATGGCTAACTCTCACAGGAGGAGCAATGTTATTGATACACTGATGGTAGATGGGGCAGCTTTGGATCAGATGGTTATCAGAAGCCACATTGAACAATACTATCAACAACTCATATCAGAAGAACATAATTGGAGACCAAGAGTAGATGGTTTGTCTTTTTCCACATTAAACCAGTAGAGTGCAAGGTGGTTAGAAAGGCCATTTACAGAAGAGGAAGTTGGCAATGTTATCAGAGGTATGGCAAGTGATAAGGCTCCCAGTCCGGATGGATTTACTTTGGGCTTCTTTCAAGTTTGTTGGGAGATGGTCAAGGAAGATATTATGCAAGTCTTTCATGAATTTTATTCTAATGCTAGATTTGAAAAGAGTCTGAATGCAACCTTTTTAGCCCTCATTCCTAAAAAGATGGGGTCTAGGGATGTGAGCAACTATCGCCCCATTAGTCTTGTGAATATGTACAAGATTCTATCCAAAGTTTTAGCAAATAGACTAAGCTCGGTGGTGGAGAAACTTATCTCGAAGCCACAAAATGCGTTTGTCAAAGGTTGACAAATCCTAGACACGGTACTTATCACAAATGAAGTCTTGGATGGTTGATTGAAGTCTAGAGAACCCGGGCTACTTTGCAAGTTAGACATAGAGAAAACATATGATCATGTTAACTGTAAGTTCCTTCTTTACTTACTTGGAAGATGTGGTTTTGGGGGGAAATGGTAGAAATGAGTAGAATTTTGCATCTCTTCAGCTCGTTTCTCTATCTTGGTAAATGGCTCACTGGTGGGTTTCTTCAACTCCTTTCGTGGCCTGAGACAGGGAGATCTGCTTTATCCTCTACTTTTCTTATTTGTCATGGAAGTTCTCAGCAAGATGATTGAGGGCCTGGTGGATGGTGGGTTACTCCATGGTTTTGGAATGGCGATCTCAATATTTCTCACTTGTTATTTGCTGATGACACGCTTATCATTTGTGGTGCTCACCTTGGTCAAGTCCAAGACTTTAGGGCGCTACTCCTTTGTTTTGCTGTTGTATCAGGTTTGAGCATTAACCTCACAAAGTCGGAAATAGTGCCAGTGGGGGCTGCCCCCGATGTGGAGAAGTTAGCTACTATCTTGGGATGCAAGATATCTTCACTTCCTATGAAGTATCTTGACTTACCATTGGGTACCTCTTTTAAATCTGAAAGGATTTGGAATGATGTAGTCAAAAGGGTGGAGCGCAGATTGGCTGCTTGGTAGAGGCTATACTTGTCGAAAGGTGGTAGGTTAACTTTGATTAAAGCACTCTTTCTAACTTACCTACCTATTTTTTGTCTTTGTTCCCGCTTCCCACAAAAGTGGCTAACCGCATTGAGAAGCTACAAAGGGGTTTCTTATGGAGCGGATTGGGGGAAGAGTTCAAATTCCACCTGGTTAATTGGTCAACAATTTGTACCCCAATTTCTGGGGGAGGGTTGGGGATTCACCACTTGATGAAATTCAATCAAGCTCTTTTGGGTAAGTGGTTGTGGAGGTAGCAAGATGAAAAGGAGGCCTTATGAAAGTCTGTTATAGATTCTCAGTTTGGGGAAGCTTGGGGGGGATGGTGCTCGAATGAGGTACGAGGCACTTATAAAGTGGGTTTATGGAAAAACATAAGGAGCCTTTGGGGGACCTTCCGAGGACATGAACATTTTGTTGTAGGCAATGGTTCGCATGTCCCTTTTTGGTTTGATATATGGTGTGATAACCATTGTCTACGAGATACCTTCCCTGCCATCTTTGCGCTTGCTAGAGTAAAGGAGGCAACGATTGCCGATCTTCTAACCTTTTCAAATGGCACCCCTTAATGGAATATTGACTTTATTAGGACAGCCCATGATTGGGAGTTACGGAGTTCTTTGCGGCATTATATTCCGCAAGTATTCCAGGGGGCTTCGGAGACAAGATGCATTGGAATCATTCTAAGAAAGGAATCTTCTCTGTCAGTTCTTTTTATCAAAAGCTCACGAGCTCTAGAATATCTATATTCCCATGGAAGAGCATATGGAAGACGAAATCCCCTTCAAAAGCAGCTTTCTTTGTCTGGATAGCATCTTTGGACAAGATTCTCACCACAGATAATTTGAGGAAACGACGGGTTATTGTCCTAGATTGGTATTGTATGTGTAAGAAGCATGGGGAGTCAGTTGATCATCTGCTTTTACACTGCGAGGTGGCTAAGGTTCTATGGGATGATTTTTTCTCAAAAGTCAGATTGTCTTGGGTTATGCCTTGTAGATTGGTAGATTTCCTTGCAAGCTGGAGAGGACTACACGGAGATTCTTAGGTAGCGGCAATTTGGAGATTGGTACCAATATGCATGTGTTGGTGTATTTGGAGGGAGAGAAATGCTAGATGTTTTGATGATCAAGAGAGAACAATGGATGAGCTTAAAGTTTTCTTTTTAAAGTCTTTGTTCCTATGGGTGGGGACTATAGTTTGTAATGGACTTAGTGTCCATGATCTTCTTCTTCCTGTTGTAACCTCTAGCTAGACTTTTTTCATGTATACTTCCTGTGTACCTGGATTTTGCCTATTTCTATGAATACAATATCTTTGATTACCTATCAAAAAAAAAAAAAACTTCCGAGTACAATCGTGAAATTCAAACACACATAGGACCAACCAATCTCAAGTTAGAAATTACGAGTGAAATGGTGATCTTATAAACAGATATGATAAATAATGGCCCACTTGTTAGTTAAGAAAAAAATTTTGCACAATATTTCTAGCTTTTAACCCTCTGTTAATAACTTCTCTAGATACAATATGTAAACTTTTGTCGTCTTTATCACGTGTTATATGCCTCGACGCATTTTAGGTGAAGTATTATTTTCCATGCTAGATCCCCTTTTACATTTCCCATCTGAACATTTAGTGCCTTTAGATCATCACGTCTCAGACACTGCAAAATGAACTTATAACAAAGCTTTGAACTGCATAGCAACTAAACTTATCAAAAAAACCATAGCAACTAAACTTAAAAAATTTGTTTTAGACGATCACCACCATGTTACAGCAAAATGCTAAACAAATGGAAGCATACCTTGGGGACTGGAGCATTTGAACTTCGATGTTTAATAGAAAATCCCAGCTTTGCAAGCCTTAACACCACTGGTTGGCCATCCTTTGGATGGTTCCCCTAAGAAGACGTTGAAATGAATAAGCTCAGCAATACATAAAGAAATAAACAAAAGAAAACTCAATTTAGAGAATGACAACCATACCAATATCACAGGGTAGCGCAGCAACTCAAGAGCATCTTCAATAGTAAAAGACTCCATATCCTTTATCTGAAAAGAACAGATTTTTAGTTTTCTGTAATTTTAAAGTACATAAACCCAATTAAAAGTATCACAATAAGAGCGTTTGCATGGGAGAAACTGGGGAAGAAAAAGGGCAAAACAGTGGTAATGGTAAGACAAGTAAATAGATGTTCAAGCATGACCACCAACATACAAAAACAGCTAATTAAGCAAGACCATGAACATTCCATTTTACCATGGTTGATACAATTTAATCATACTGGGAGCTGACAATCGATCCATATAAGAGATTTCTTAAAAGAAAAAAAGAAGACTGAATATGGATGGAAGCAGAAAGAAAGGGACCTGAATTAGAATTTGGTGAAAAATACCGCTTTAGAAAGGGTAATGGACCACCAAAAAAGTTGGGAAGCAGATGCACTAGAAAGGTGATGTCCATTAAACAACATGCAAGAAATCCCAGGAGAGAATGATAAGTTGCCGTATTTATTTATTGTTTTAGGATGTGTAACCTTGCCAAGGAAGAACCCTCCGGAACAACCTTAGGGAGTAAACCCTGGATACATGACCCCAACTGCCAGAATGGTGTAGGCAATACCTAGTGCGAACCGAACCCAAGATGCATGAGTCTACAGCTCATCCTAAGCTCACCCTTTCACCACTAGGTTGCACCCTGATGGTAAATAAGTTTTTTTTTTAAAGTAAAAGGTAATAAGTTACAGTTGATATGCTGCATCCGCATGGTTAATGGGATTCCTCGTAAAAAACAAATGCAGAACTTTAATTCCCCGTGATAATCATTTTGCAAAAAAGACAGATACAAACACAACTCATTTGTTGACAAGATAAACGATATTCCACACAGCATGACCAGAGAGGAGCACATGGTCGTGCCAACAGACAACAAATGGGAATTATGATATTTACTGAAACATGAAAGATGCAAAGATATTTGTGTTTATATATATATATGCATATATATAATAGGATCCACTTCAATGCAAAAGCTGGCAAAAAGACAGGAGTTGGTTCCAAAAGGTCGTCAAGAATGATGTTACATACATGGGAAACAGAGGTTCTTTTAGGCAAGTATCCCTTCCTGTCTTCACCAAGCTGTACATAGAATCCATATGGACCATTCTTCAAAAGGACCTGAAAGGATAGAACATTTGTGCTTGACATGTACAATAAATATAACAATTGCATCAAAACAAATCAAACTCCACTGATAGCATAAAACAAGTTATTCCAAGAACAAAATTCAATCCAAACCTTTTCTGTGGAACCAGGATTAATACCCAGCACTTTTAGCCCCTCCATGTTGTCCTTTTGAGGAGCAACTTCATCATCTTCACCATGTAATGTCTTGGCAATATATCTATTCAAAGCAACCAGAACAAATAACAGGTAATCAATAAGGAGTGTTTCGTCACTATTGACACTCTTTATCATTAGCACGGATTTCAGTAGAACATGTATGAAGAACTTTTAGGCATATAACACAGAAATTAAGCTGTTATCATGGAGTTTCGTACTCACTTGCACTTTGGGTGTTGATCACAACCAATAAAATATCGAGCACCATATCGGCTTACTTTGAAAATCAAAGTGCCCTCCATACAACTGAGACATGTCCAGACAAAGATTACCGTAAGACCATTGAAGAGTGAAGAAACAAAAAACGTGTAGGGAAATTTTAAAACAAAATATTAGGCTTCGTTTGGATCCTCAACCCAACTCAACTCATCTCAACTCATCATTACAACTTTTTCAAATTCTAATATAAAATATAATAAACAATCGAACTTTTTCAAATTTCAAAATAATAATAATACTAAAAAATAATATTCTAACAATATTTTATCATCTCAACTCAACTCAACTCAGTTCAACATCCAAACATAGCTTAGCATCATATTGGAGCTAAGAACTGCAATAACTCCACAAAAACAAGAAATCAAATCATATTTAATTACATCAGAACAATTTCCAAGTGTTGCATCTGTGGTGGAATTTGCTATTACTCCACATCATTATTTAGAAACTGTGGAATACATAATTTGGCAAGCTCATCACTGGTTTGTCTCCTTTCCATGCCCATCATGCTCACCAATATCAATTTGTCCATAAATTGAGTGCTTAAAATTAAAATTCTATTGACGTATTTTATCATTAAATAACTGTATGAACAACAGTATATCCCGTATTTTGCTTGAAAGATGTGGGAGGATAACACTTAATCCAAGTGTACCACAAAGAAACATCCTTCGGGTGTAAAATAGGAACTTGCGTGCATGGTGTGCTTTTTCTTTTAGGGGGCTAGTGTATGTGCATATCTAGAAATCTCGATTATTTTCAAGAGCCTCTTAAAGCAGAAAATCAGAATTTTTTTATGTTAATAAGTTAGTGATCTAAAGGCATCATTTTTTTAATTGACGGCTTCTTTGGGGAAGATTCTCGTTATAGACAACTTGGGAAAACGAATCATAGTCATGGATTGGTGTTGTATGTGCAAGAAGAGCGGAGAGTTTGTTGACCATCTACTGCTTCATTGTTAGATTATCATGACTTTGTGGAATGAAAGTTTTTGCTCAGTTGGGACTAGCTTGGGTGATGCCGAGAAGGGCAAGTGACCATCTAGCTTCTTGGAGAGGCATTTGGGACAACTCTCAAATTGCATCAATATGGAAGATGGTACCAATATGTCTATTGTGGTGCATTTGGAGGAAGAGGAATGAAAGAAGCTTTGAAGACTAAGAGCGGTCAATGGATAAGTTTAGAACTTATTTTTTCCAATTCTTTACTCCATTGGTCGATTGTAACTGATTTTCATGGCATGACCTTCCATGAATTCCTTGTATCGCTAACCTAGCACATTTAGGCATTGCTCTTGTATATGTCCTGTATACTTGGGCTCTTGCTACTCTTTTGATCAATAAAAATTTGTTTACCGCTAAAAAAAAATAAGTTAGTGATATGCTCAAGGCTTGACACACAGATGCAAGGAATTAATCAAATCAATGGAGCATATCATCTGATGGAAGAGGGATAAAAAGTAAACAAATTATTTTCCTCTGAAATCTGAAGCATCCGAGCACAGTACAAATGTCAAATTAATCATTTGTAACAGCAAACCAAATGGCATCATCTTCATCACCTTCCCCATAAACAGAAGGTTGAGTGTGAGGTCATGGATCCAATCCCATACACGCACGATATTCACCATTAAAAAGCCAATAAATATTACCACTGCAGACAGAAGTCACTGTTCCTTTTCATAATTATGTACATTTTTCAGTTCCCACAGAGCACAGAAATGGAAGCATGTGCCATATACATACCTTGGGCATGTTCTGCTTTTATCTGGGAGAGAATCGAATAAGGAATCCCCGAACTTTTTCTCCAACATTTTCTCCACCTGAAAATATTTTTAAGCAATAGTAATTGAAAGTTCCTGCCACGGGGATAGCACACTCAGAACCTTCAACGAAAGAGAGCCAACCTGGTGAATATGGATGCTATTAGCACGATCACAATATGAGCTGAATCTTGTCCAATAATCTCTGAGAAGGCCTTTCCATTCAGTTAATCCAGCAGAAACATTATCAAGCTGGCGCAAGAGTTAAAGAAATCAATAATAGAAAAAAAAAGGGCTGAAAAGCTATCCAATTCTGAATCAATTATGTGATAAGAGATAAGGTAAGGTTAGCTTTTTCTAGTTCCTAATGTTTAACTAGGTGTTTCCTTTGTATACTCCTATGTACTTGGACTATGCCTATTTCTTTAATAAAACATTATTTTACCTAAAAAAAAATTGAGATAAAGTGCGGTGAGTCATCATATAACAAAATGTATAAATTATAACGCTACACAAAGGAGGATAGTACGTTACCTCAGTCTCCATGTCGGCAGTGAAACTGTAGTCTGTGACCTCTGAAAAATGGTGACAAAGAAATGCTGACACCTAGATAATCAAACAAAAGCAGATTATAGAAGAGGAAGACAAATATTTCAATAGCATTCCAGAAATACAACATTAAGCATGATATAAATAGGAACTGTTAATCAATAACAAGGCATGAGTGGAAAACATTGAGAAGAAAAAAAGTGATCCAAAAGAATCCACAACAAGAGAAAGTACTAAATTTCTAGTGGATATATAGAATAATGACAAAGATGCCCAAGCTTAGAAAACTGGTAACTTCACAGAAATTTTCAACTTGCTATACTCCACAAGATGTAAGCAATGAAGAAATGAGATGCTTTGGATTCCCTCTAAGAAAAGGAAATTCTGTGGGCGTTCCTTTTATGAGGCCATGACTTTTCAAAACAACTATTTTACTTGAAGTATTTGGGGGAATAACGCGCCTCTAAAGGTTGCCTTCTTCGTTTGGACAGCCTCCCTTGGGAAGATCTTGACCATGGATAACTTGAGAAAGCGCCGGGTCATTGTTATTGATTGATGCTGCATGTGCAAAAAAAAAAGTGGAGAAACAAGGGACCACAGGTAACTTCACTGGGATGTTGCCAGGCCCTATAGGGATAACTTTTTCAGAAGAGTTGGTCCGGCATGTGTAATGCCTGGGAGGGTGGTTGATCTCCTAGACAACTGTAGATGTTTCTATGGTAGTTTCAAAATTGCAGCAGCGTGGAAGACGACATCTATATGTCTATTGTGGTTCATTGGTTGGAAAGGAATTGCCAGAGCTTTGAAGATCAGGGATATTCTCTTAATGAACCTTGAAATTTCGTTTTTAATACATTGTTTCTCTGAGCTATAGCTATAGATTTCAATGGAGTCAGTTTTCATGATTTTCTTGTATCCATCTCTAGACTCTAACCCTTAATTAGGTGTCTTCTCTTATATACGTCCTCTCATCCCAGGCAGTGGCATGGCAGCAGCAACATGGGTATGACCCAGGTCCCAGGCCATGCCTGAGTAGCACAACCCACAAACTCCACCTTTTTTTTTTTCTAATTTTTGTTTCTAAATGATTTTTTATTTTATTTTTTATTTTCTACACAACATGTGGCATCTAGTCATAGCTAACATGGCATTTTTTAGTAAATTGTTGATGGAAGAACTGATTGATCAAGATTGAAAGCAAAGAGAGTAAAAGATTTAAAATTAAAAACCATGAGGACTATTTTACTATGTAACCATATAGTTTATCTCAACATTTCAATGGGCCCAGACCAACCAATCTTCAAGTTTTTGGTGAGAGGAATTACTTGTCAAAAAAGTTGTATGAGGAAGGAATTAGATGTTCCTAATTGGTTATAGGGACAACTTTCATACTTAGGCAACACCTAGTCTTTTCATGAGAAATTTTCTTCTAAAGGGATTTGTTAGTTATTTTCTAACCTTCAAGCCCAACAAATTTTTATCTTTTCAAAAGTGGAGATTTCAGGTCTGACAAAAACTGGAAGCTCACCTTCATCCCATGCTTTTTAGCAATTTCAGAAACACCCAATTTGCAAAAGAAAAGGAAAAACTAAAATGAAGGAATTTTGAAACTTCAACATATTAGAATCCTGAGAGTTTTAAATACCCATGACTAGAAAGCATCCTGATAAGACCAATCTGAAGGGAATTTTTTAATAGTTTTGTAGAGACTGACTGCTGACCCACATCTACACCACTAAAAAGATAAAATCCTTGAAATATTGCAGTTCCAAATAGCCCCTTATATAAGCAGAAATGAAACCCACAGTAAAAGTAGTCTTTACAGACAAATGGCAATAGTATTACTGTTGTAGCAAAAATGCAGTATTTAAATGCCCACACGATCATTGGAAGGATAATAAATCTAAGTATTTAGTGGCAAGGCCAGAACATACCACACGACCACGAAATTCTGGATGCAATACACGGCTTTTCACAGTCACATAGTTTCTGTCCTGATGCCAAGGATAAATAAGAAGATAGAACAACGGAGAAAAATATAGATGAGACAAGTAAGTTCTCCACAAATTTGAACACATACAAATCAAAGATTACACATCAATGCTGATGAAGAATGTCCAATAGATATATTTTTATTTTTGCACTGACTCACCAAAATTTCACTAGTTCATGGAAGCAAACGAGAATAATTTTCAAGTAATAATCATATGCAGTATTTGTAGGCATACTGTGTCTTATGATAAATTCAAATACTACCATTTGCGCACTAATTACCTGTAAAACTTTTATTGTGCTGGCATATGTCGAAGGTCTTCCGATTCCAAGCTCCTCTAGCTTCTTAACCTATAAATTTCAAGATAGTATTAGAAGAAAAAGAGAAACCCAACATAAAACAGTAGTTCGTACATTAGATAGCAAAGCCATGCACAAAACCATGCATGTGTGTAAGTGGAACAGTTTCCACTCAAGCCACAGTATTATCATATTAGATAGCAAATGCAACTTTTGGGAGAGTAAATTATCAAAAAAAGAAAAATATTTTTATGAAAGATAAGTTTTTATAAGTAATAAAACCATATTAATAACGAGATGCGTCCAAGTACATGGGAAGTATACAAGACAGTCACTTATCTGAGTATAAACAATATAGAAGAAAATCAAGTTCGTACATTAAAGTTTATAGAGACTGTCCAGAGGAAAAGAGCATTATAAAAATAAATTATTGAGGTCCTCCAGCATCAAAAATATAATAGTGCACAAACTGTCTTTTAAATACTTCAGGAGAGCAAAAGAACAACCTATCACATAGACAAGGCCATCAACCTTTTTTTTCTTTTGATAGGTACATAGGCAAAGCCATCAACATTTCCAGGGGAAATTTTGGATAAGGCTGCAAATGACTCAAAACAAGGCAAATTAGAGATTGTTTTAGGTTGGCCAGCTAGAAAGTAACTTTGTTAAGCCTGGCTTGAGCTCGAGACAAGCCATCCAGCTTTAATTCAAACTCAGCTCCAAAAACAAACAAGCCATTCAGGTTTAGATAATCCCATGTGTTTACTAAATATACCAATCATTTGGTGGAATGCTCATGAGGCTGGGTTGAAGCTAAAAAATTCAATTGTGGCATGTATAGACAGGCTGGGTGCAGAATACCTAAATCAGCAAAGTGACATGATCGTGTAACCAAGAGGCAAACAATTGAGGCAGGTTAGTAGAATTGATTTCCTTGTATAATAAGTGTGTTCTTGCTGAAGACAACTCAGGAATTAAGTTATAAGAAATAAATGGTAGCAAATCTTTTCAAGCTGAAACCCCAATATTGCTCATGCTCAGCTCATTAAAAAAATAGCACTAAAATTGTTCTAACCTACAATTATAAAAGTTACAAGTAGGTTTAAAGAAGCCCTTGCAGCCTTATCTTGAGTAGCCGTAAGATACAATACAAAATATGCAAGAACCAATGGGAACTGACCCTATTATAAATATATTAAGAGAAGCCAATGAAAATATATTAAAAGGCTGTTGGCAGACAGATCAAAAAACCAAAAGAAGAAGAAAAGTGCAGACATGCAACAGAACCTTTGCAAATATTACAGGCTTGGCTTTCTACATCTTTGTTTATATTGTACTAGGCTGTTACAGAACAGTTATTACACAAAATTTCTATTTGGGCATGACAAGATGAAGGCTACATCATTGGGGAACAACGTCATAGAGAGACATGTTCTTAAATGCTACAGATATCGAGAAGGGTGCTGATTATGTACCAATGATGCCTCAGAGTAGCGTGACGGAGGCTGGGTAAAGTGCTGCTTGAGTTCCACTTCACCAAGACACAATGAGTCTCCACACTACAAACAAGTTAATAAAGTTACACTCCAGAGAACATGTACAAAAAATTACTGACGTTAAAATAAATTTATGAGACATATTTATGCAAATCACATAGCCAAGTTAAATATTGGCCTCAAGATCCATCAAAATCTGTGGCCACCCTCATTTAAAGATATGAATTAGTATGGTACTGTCGACCCATAAAAATAAAAATAAAAAAAAATAAAAAAAATAAAAAAAGAGAAGAAGAATGGTACTGTCTTTCCTAGCAGTCAGAAGGAGGCATATGCCACCTTCGGTAGGTGAAGAACGGAATTAAGAAAGAACACCTATTCAAAGTATAATCTAATATCATTCCTGTCATAACAAATATTAGGAATGAGAATTTACTACCTTCAATAAACTAAGAATTCCAGAAGCCTCGTTGCGATCATCCTCTTCCTTTTCTTTACTTTGGATTGCTTCAACTTCAACATGCTAGAAAAATAAATAAAAGGACAAAAAAGATATAAATCACATGTAAGTCAACTGAATAAATACATAAAGCGATGCAAATTCTAGATCAAGTAGAATATAATGAAAGGTAGGCCTAGTGGCTATAAAATGTTAACCCGACTTCTTATACAGATTCGATTTTAAATCCGAACCATGATTAACAACAAAAAAACTCATGCAAACATATCTACCCTCAGAAATGTCAAAGCCAAATACATGGAAGAAAGCAAAAGAAACTATTGTGACAATCACAAAATTTAAAATCAAAACTCAAGAAAGATGAGCACAATCACTATTAATTACCGAGGCATCTCCAATTTGTATGAATTACAGAAAACTATATCGAAAGAAAGTGTGTCATGGCCACCAAACTCAATACAAGTGGACTAAAAAAATTATCTCCAGCAATGAAAATCCATCAATGGAACTCAGAAAACAACACAATAAATTGGCAGCCGAAGAATACACTTCAAACCCGGGGCCAACTGGATCTGATTAGGAACTGCAGTATGACAGTGCATTATCTCTAGTAGGGAATCTGGAATCCCTAAGAAACTTTGAACTCCATTCCTTCTCATGACGAGCTCCTTTGTTTTTTTTTTTTATAAAAGATAAATTTTATAAATATGAATGAAATGACATAGCCCGTGTACACAGGAGGTATACAAAAGAACGCCTAAATACATTCTATGAACGGTAAATTAAAGAGAAGAAGTCATGCGCATTGTTCCCATTTAGTACAATAGCTAAAAACCAAAGCATTAAAGTGTGTACAAAGAAATTCTGCAGCTCTGCCATTGTGCGCTCCTTGTCTTCAAAACAGCGCTCATTCCTTTCCGACCAAATACTGGGATCATCTTCCACACTGCCACCACTTGGGAACAAGCTTGATCTTTTTCCAACAACCCAATAAATCGATCACCCTCGATAGCATTACCCAAGCACATCAACCTTTCTAAAGATCTCATCCCACAACACCCTTGTCACCTCACAAGGCAATAAGAGGTGATCCACTTATTCTCCATTCTTTTTACACATATAACACCAATCCATCACAACGTATCCCTTGTTTCTCAAGTTGTCCGTGGTCAAAATCTTCCCAAGAGCAGAAGTTCAAAAAAAGAAAGCTACTTTAAAAGGCACACGAGACCTCCAAATATTCTTCCAAGGGAAGGGAACGTTAGCTTGTGATGTCAATATTTTGTAATACACCCTGACTATACATTTCTTATTGTCATTGGACATCCACTGCATTCTCTCTCTCTGTGCCGTAAGGTGTCCCATGGAGTATATCAATCTGAAAAAATCTGAAACGGTGGGCAATTCCCAATCAGGTCCCTATTAAAAAAGATATTCCATTGGTAAGAGCCATCGGAAAATACCCACACATCCGCCACTGAAGCATCCCTATTAGCTGCAATACGATAGAGAGCTAGAAAGGCCCTATCAAGAGCGCAATCTCCACACCACACATCCCACCAAAACCTGATTCTAGTACCCTTTCCGGCCACAAAACGGATATGTTTTTCAAAACATGGTCATCCCTTCCTTATAAGCCACACCATCCCCCCCCCCCCCCCCCC
>QEOT01124167.1:3040-69496 GCA_003123785.1 Pterocarya stenoptera | reverse complement strand
GACCCCCTTTCGATAAATACACCATTTTCCAACCAGCCAGCCTTTTCTCTACCTTCTCCACTACCCCATCCAAGATAGCTCTAGCCTTAAACGTTGCTCCCAACGAAAGGCCCAAATATTTCATAGGCAATGAAGACACCTTACAATCCAAAAGGCTCGCTAAGCTATTGATATTGGGCACATGCCCACCGCAACCATCCCGGACTTACCAAGATTCACCTTAAGCCCCGACATTGCTTCAAAGCATAATAATAGTGCTCATAGAGTTTGAATCTGATTATGGTCCGCTTCATAAAAGAGTAAAGTATTATTTGCAAATAGGAGATGTGAGATGATAATAGAGTCACTAGTGCCATTACCCACCTAGAATCCGGATAGGAACCCTCCTCCAACTGCGGCCTTCACCATCCGGCCGAGAGCCTCCATAACTATAACAAACAGAAGAGGGCGATAAGGATCTCCTTGCCAAACCATGGGAACTGTCAAAAAAACCCACAGGAGTGCAGTTAACTAGAACTGAGAAGCGAGCAATGGAAACACAATGTCGAATCCATGAGATCTACCTATCACCAAAACCACACCTCCCGAGCAAGTATAAAAGAAATTCTCAATTCACATGATCATATGCTTTTTCCATGTCAAGCTTGCAAGGGATGCCTAGAACTCCCTCCCTCATTCTGTGATCCAAACACTCATTTGCAATAAGAACTGAGTCAAGAATTTGTCTCCCACAAACAAATGCATTTTGAGGCTTGGAAATAATTTGTTCCAACACTGAACTTAGTCGACTAGCAAGAACTTTCAAGATGATCTTGTATACCCCACTAACCAGACTTATAGAGCCAAACTCCTCAATTGTTGTAGCCCCATGTTTCTCTAGAATGAGAGCAATGAACGTCGCATGGAGGCATTTTTAAACTTTTTAAAAGAGTGAAATTCATGGAAAACCTGCATAATATCCCCTTTCACAATATCCCAACATGTTTGAAAGAGTCCCATCGAAAAGCCATCCGGACCTGGCGCTTTGTCCTTGGCCATACTGGTAATGACCTTATAAATCTCATATTTGTCAAAAGGTCTCCAAATAGCTTGCACTCTGCGAATCAATTACCTCAAATAACAAATCATCAAGCTTCAGCCTCCAACAAGCCGATTCCGTAAGAAGGTTCTCGTAATACTGCACAATATGGTTTTCTAATTCGGAGGGGGAAGAGAGCACTTGAGTACCTGTGTGAAGTGTCTCAATTGCATTGTTGCGCCGATGTGAATTAGCCACTTTATGGAAGAACATTGTACATTTATCACCTTCTTTTAGCCAAAGGGCCCTAGATTTTTGTCGCCATGAAGCCTCCTCCGACAACAGTACCCTCTCCAAGTTAGTCACAACCGAACCCTTCCTCCATAATACGTCCTCCGAGGTGTCTCCCATCAATTCCTGTCCCTCTAACTCCTGCAACTCCTCCAAAAGGGTAGTCTTCTAGTTTTCGATGTTACCAAAAACTTCCAAATTCCACTTCTTTAGGTCCTACTTCAAAGCCTTAAGCTTACCTGCAAGAATGAAACTGGGAGTACCTTCAAACTAAATACAAAGACCACCAAGCGCACCCTCTCTTCAAAACCATCAGCTGCTAGCCATATTTTCAAACTTGAAGTACCAGCGACCCCCATGAATACCTCCACAATCTAGCAAAATAGGAAAGTGATCCGAGCTAGCTTAGGGCAGTGGCTTCTGACATAACTCCGGATAATGGGCCTCCCACGAAGGGGAAACGAGGAATCTATCCAATCTCGACCAACCCCGGCTATTTAAGCAAATGAACTCACCCCCAACAAGGGGTAGATCCATGAGGTCCAAGTCAAAAATGAACTCCAAGAAATCCTCCATGGCCACCGGATTACAATAGTTCCCCAATCTCTCACTGGGATATTGAGTAATATTAAAATCCCCAGCTATACTCCACGTCGCTTCCCATAAAGAATATAAGGCCACCAACTCCTCCCATAGCCTTCTCCTATCACTAACCCCATTTGGCCCATAAGTGCCTACAAAAGCCCACTAACACCCATCAACAACATTTTAAAAAAAACTAGCAACCTAGTAGTCTCCGACACACTCCTTTACCGCCTCTATTACTCTTTTATCCTGCATTAACAACACAGCACCTAAGGCTCCCAAAGAGGCCAAGCAAGACCAGCCCACATACGAACACCCCCATAAACTACGAACAATTCTTCTATCAATAACCTCCATCTTTGTTTCCTGAAAACACACCACATCAACCTTCCACATCCGCAATAACGATTTGATTCGAAGGCATTTATTGTGATCATTAAGCCCCCGCACATTCCAAGAAAGGAACTTAGGCTTCATGGAAACAAAGAGTGCCCCTCCCTTTTGGTCCATCCCTTCCGCCACTCCCTTCCTTAACATCGTAATTAATCGAGCAGGTGAGTCTTGTAAGTTCCCTGTCTCGCTTTATGGCTGACTTCAATCGACCATCTTCAAGTGCTACAAGAAGGGCCCTAAGCTGCTCTTCAAAGCCTACACAAGAAACCCCAACACGAGCTTTTATGTTATAATCAACATGAAAAATAGCTTCAAATTTGATCCATAAGAATGGTTTTATATGTTAGAACTGTACAAAAACTGAGGAAACCAGCCGTCACCGAAGCGAACTGGCCGCCGAAATACGGAACCGGCTGAAATCGGCGTAGAACTTGTCGGCTGGCGATAGAAATAACTCAAAATCGACGTTGGCCGATTTGGTTCCCATTTGAACCGTATCAAACCACCAAACCGGCCAATTATATATATATATATTATTTTTTTATATATTATACGTATATAAAACGATGCGGTTTCACTTAAGTGAGTGACACCACATCGTTTTAGTTCTGACTTTTATAAAATAAATTAGGTTAAGCCAACAACACCGTTTCATCCTAGGATTAATAACCCCCCTCCTTTCTTCTTCCCTCGCCTTCTTCTTCCCTCTGCTTCTTCTTTCAGAATCGGCGCCACCGACAGTACAGCCCGCCACTCCCCTCCTCCTTCATAGCTACACCGACGGCAAACCTAAGAACCGCACCGACTCATGCCGATACCAAGGCTGCCAATTTTCTTCCCCCTAATCAGCCGGTTCTGAACATCTCAAAACACCGTCAGTGCGGCATCGGTTTTGGACCAAAACCGCACCAACGACGTCAATTTTCACCCCTATTATATGTAAATATCATGGCTGCCATCATTTCCATACACTTGCACACAGCCATACATAGGTAGCACACGTTTGATTTCACTAGACAAGGAGTGCAGAAATAGATTGATGCAACTTTTAATGTAAATAGCAGAACAAAAAAGAAGAGCAGCAGCAAACTTAATTAATGAACTTCAGAATAGTAACTGTACTCATCCTCTTGAAGGTTTTCGTGCTCCTTCTGTTTCTTCTTTCTAATGTTATTCATCCCTTCTTAACGAATGAAAAAAAAAATTAACAGCAGAGAGTACACAATAAACGCGATGTATAAATCTTACAAGCTCCCTTACTTCAATAAATGTGTCTTAAAAAGTAACGTTTCATGATCCACTAACAGGCAACTGCCAAAAACCAAAAATGGCAAACCACTTTAAACCTTGGCTAGACCAAGCATTCAACTCATTAATTCCATTCCACTCTTCTTTCTCAAGACACATTTACACCTTTGCAGAAATATTACCAAACAGATACTCCTAAGATAGTAGTATAGGTTATAATACCTCAAAAACTGCCTGATACCCAAGAAATTCAACTCGTGAGCTTGCAGATCGCAAAATAATTGACTCATCATCATTTCCAACATCCAGTAGCATCTGGTTTGATAAAGAAAGAAATGTTAGCAAAAAGATGACTGAAATTAACAAGTACTGTTGGAAAGGAGAAACAAGCCGCAATTGGAAACAAATAAGTCCAAACAGAGAGTGCAATTCTTTTATTCAGAATCTGGCTTTGCTGACTTTAATAAGGGATAATTTACATAAATATTAAAAAGAAATTGATATTTGAACCTGCTCTATAATAGCAGGTTCCATTTGGCATGCAACTGTCCGTGACCAAATAAGAGTGTATAACTTCATGGAATCTTCATCAAGTACTCCAACAAGCATTGCTGAAAGTCAATTTGAAAAAAACAATTGTGGTCAATTGACTCTGAGAGTCCATCGGAGGCTAAAATCAGAAACATTAAATTTGCATTACAAACTAAAATTGTCATGAAAAATCAAATTATTTACATGGTAACCTCCGAATATCAGTGGGTCTAATTGCTTCGTGGGCCTCTTGAGCATTCTTCACCTTCTTAAAATATTTGCGAGCATGCTCTGATGCAAACTCTTGTCCATACCTGCATTTACCCAAAATTTACTTTTCCTCAACAATTAGCAAGCTTGGCCCTTCAATGATTGTAAACAAGCATGACCTTTCAACAGTGGTAAGCAGTTGCCTTTGCCACCACTTCCAAAACACCACAAAATATACATATCCAGATTAACAAAAACAACCAATAGCATAGTAAACCGTCACTCTTGTAGAGCCCATGAATATACATGGCTGCACATACATATCAGAATATTAAAGAAATGTAAATGTGGGCAACTTTATATGTCACCTTTCAATTACCATGGCGCGAATGTCCTTAACAGCTTCATCGGACATCTGAGATAGAAAATAAAAGGTGTTTTATCGGAGAGCACAAAAGGAGCATCTTCACAATAGAATTAACAATATTGGTGGAACATGGAGCCCTAATGAACACATGCACACACATCAAAAAAGGGGAAAGGGGATCACATTGAAGCATCCATAATTAACATTCAATTACTATATTCTATAGAACTACAGGAAGCATTCAGAATCATGAGGATTCTAAGGTAACAATGGCAATATACATTAGCGAATTCTCATAACTGCTTCACCCGTTGGCATGGCCATTTTTTCCCTTTTGTTATTTATAAGTAAAAGGCACAACCCAAGTACACAAGAAGTATACACGGAATACACCTAATAACCACCAAACAACCATTATCACTTAAAGATGCAAAGAAGTAAATGACAACTTTTATAATTTACTTGCATCGCCTAGGGGAGGTCTTGGGGCGGATCATTACAAAACCCAAAGCGAAGTTGTAAGGGCAAGACAAATATTGAACTCAGTACTCATTGCCAATGAATGTCTAGATAGTAGATTAAAATCTGTCAACCTGGGTATCTTATGCAAGTTGGATATGGAGAAGACTTATGATCACGTTAATTGGGACTTCCTACTATGTTTCCTTGAGAGGTGTGGATTTGGGGAGAGGTGGCGCTCTTGGATTAGGTGTTGCACATCAGCGTTAAGGTTTTCAGCTTTGGTGAATGGCAGCCCAGTTATGGTGACACCAACTGGCGTTAGTAGCTATCAAGGTCTAAGGCAAGGGGATCATTTGTACCCACGTCTTTTTGTCATTGTCATGGAGGCGCTTAGTAGAATGATCTCAGTTATGGTTAACAATGGCTTTTTGGCTAGGTTTTCAGTTGGTGACACCAACCAGGGTACTCTAAACATTTCTCATTTGTAGTTTGCAGATGATACTTTGATATTTTGTGAGGCAGAACAAAACCAGATTCAGGCGTTAAAGGCACTTCTACTTTGCTTTGAAGATGTATCAAATTTGAAAGTGAACTTTTTAAGTTGGTTCCAGTTGATACCGTTTGCAACATCCGGTTGTTGGCTAACACTCTTGGATGTAAGGTCTCCCTCACGAATCACCTTGGTCTTCCTTTCGAGGCCGCTTCCAAGACTTAATCTATTTGGGATGTAGTAATTGAGAAGATTGAACGTAGACTGGCAGGTCGGAAGAGATAGTATCTGTTGAAAGGTGGTAGGATCCCCTAATCAAGAGCACTATGTCCAATTTACCAGCTTATTTCTTATCTTTGTTCCCAATTCCAGCGAGTGTGGCGATCAAATTGAGAAACACCATCGTGACTTCCAAGCGGGGGAATTAATTCAAATTCCATCTAGTCAAGTGGGACAAGATATGCTCCCAAATCTCTTCTGGTGGGTTAGGAATTAGAAATCTGATGGTATTCAATCGGGCTCTACTTGAGAAATGGTTGTGGCAGTATAATATGGAACGGGAGGCTTTATGAAAGTTGGTGATTGACTTCAAGTATGGAGGTTTAGGGGGTGGAACACTAGGGAGGTACATGGGGTTTATGGAGTGGGAATATAGAAGCACATTAGACGAGGGTGGGGGGTTTCTGCTTGCCACGCTAGAATTGTGATGAGAGACAGATCTAGAATAAAATTCTGGTACAACTTATGGCATGGAGATAGCGCCCTTAAGGACTCATTCTCTACAGTTTTCAAGATTGCATTTGAGAAAGAAGCATCAGTGGATGACCTAATGGAGATGTTTGGTAACTTAGTCCAATGGAATGTTAGTTTCACTAGGGCGGCCCAAGATTGGGAAGTTGGCAACTTTTCAGATTTTTTTCATACTCCTACTCTATGAGACCGAAGTACTCGAGGAATTGATGCTTTGTGGGAGGTACCCACTAGAAAAGGTAAATTCTCAATTCATTCTTTCAATAAGTTCCTCGCACAATTGCAGAACAACCACTTTCCATAGAGAAGGATTTGGAGTATCAATGTGCCTACCAAGGCGGCATTTTTTGCTTGGACAATTTCTCTAGGTAAGATTTTGACGATGGATAATTTACGGAAAGGCAGGGTGATTATAGTGGATTGGTGTTGTATGTGCAAAAAAAGTGGTAAGACTGTGGATTATCTTCTACTACATTGTGAGGTTGCTAAAGCGTTATTGTAAGATGTCTTTAGAAGGTTAGAACTAGCCTAGGTTATGCCTGCTACGATGGTTGAGGTTCTGGCTAGTTGGACAAACCTGGGCGGTATTCCACAAATCACAGCTATGTGGAAAATGGTTCCTATTTGTATTCTTTGGTGCCTATGGCAGGAGCGAAATGATCGAACTTTTGAAGACAATTGAGCGTTCATTGGAGGAGATCAGAATTTAAATTACTTTTTGTTAGAACTTTATTTCTATGGGCCAAAGCTGTAGATTTCAAGGGCCTCGATTTTCATGATTTTTTTGTTTCCATTTCTTCTTCCTAAATAGGTGTTACCTCTTGTATATCCCCTTGTGTACTTGGGCTATTATTCTTATTGATACAAATGTTTACTTATAAATAATAATAATTTACTCGCTATATGTGAGTTATTATTTTTCCCTATGTGGGATTTGTGGTGTTACAATAATGCATGCTAATGACTACCAAACTGCCCTCTCTTTTCTCTTTTTTTTTTTTCTTTTTCTTGATAAGTTAAAAGAATTTATTAAACCACATAATTAGGCAAGGCCCAAGTACACAAAAGTATACTGAAGATGAACCTAATCACAAGCTAAGCACTGTGAAAAACAGCATAAAAGTTATTAAAGCTCGTCCCATTTAATACAATAGCTGAAGCCCAAAGCAACAATGTATGAAAGAAAAACCCCTAAAAACTTCCGATGAGCATTCCCTATTGTCGAAACAGCGACCATACCTCTCATTCCAAGTAAACCACATTAAACATAGAGGTACCATCTTCCAAATAGCCGCGATGTAACGATTGCCACAAATTCCTCTCCAACATGACAATAAATCTACCACCATCCTAGGCATTACCCATGCAATACTGAGTCTAATGAAGATTTTATCCCATAAAGCCTTAACTACTTCACAATGAAGAAGGAGATGATCCGCCGATTCCCCATTACTTTTGCACATGAAACCGCAATCTATTATATAGAGGCCCACTTACTCAGCTTGCTGATAGTCAATATTTTTCCATGGGATGCCAGCAAGCCAAAGAAAGCAACCTTGAAAGGAACATTACTCCTCCAAATGCACTTCCAAGGGAAGGCAATGGAAGAATGGGTCAACATAATCTTATAATAGGATCTAACCGAGAAGTTCTTATTCCCTATGTACCTAAAGCAACTTGTCCTCCCCTCCAGCCTTTAAATTCAATGCGTATAACGCACTGTAAATTCAGTAATATCCACCACCTCCCAATCCTGGATAGCTCTAATAAACCTCATAGACCATTGAAAAGAATCAGTAGAAATGTCCCTGTTGTCAGCCACTAAGGCATCCTTATCCAACACAATCCTATAAAGAAAGGGGAAAGCGTTCTTCAAGGTAGCATCACCACACCAAATATCATACCAGAATTTGATTTGTGTTCCCCTTCCCACCTCGAATCTGAAATTACTGAAGAAGTCTTCCCAACCATTGCGGATAAATTTCCAAACACTCATGCCATAAGCCCTTCTTACTTCATTAAAAGCACCTACGACCCCAAATACTCTCGTATTTAACATCAATAACATTCCTCCAAAGAGCATCCCCTTCCCAATGATACCACCATAACCATTTTCCTAATAGTGCATTATTGAAGGTTCTCAATTTTCTAACCCCCAACCCACCACAAGATAAAGGGGTACAAATCTTATCCCACTTTATCAAATGGAATTTTTTCTCATCCTCTAAACCTCTCCACAAGAAATCACGAAAAATCTTCTCCAGTCTACTCGCCACCTCTGTAGGCAAAGGAAATAAAGATAGAAAGTATGTTGGGGGATTGGATAACGTGCTCTTGATTAAGGTGATTCTACCACCTTGGACAAGTAAATCATCTTCCAACCCGCCCATCTACATTCGATCTTTCTAACAATCCCATCCCATATTGTCTTGGATTTATGAGGAGCCCCCAAAGGGAGACCAAAGTACTTAATGGGCAAGGATGACACCTTGCAACCCAAAATGGCAGCCAATTCATTTTAAATTATTAACCAAGCCAGCATGAACCATTTTAGATTTCAATAAATTCACCTTAAGACTGGAGGCAGCTTCAAAGTAAAGCAAAAAAAGCCCTCAAGGAACTAATCTGGTTGGAATCCGGGTAAAAAAGAATCAATGTGTCGTCAGCAAAGAGGAGGCGAGAGACAGTTAAGCTACCATGCGATGAACCACCCACCGAGAAACCCGAGATTAAGCCCCCATCCGCCACCACCTTCAACATTCTACTCAACACATCCATAACTAAAATGAACAAAAGAAGAGATAAAGGGTCCCCTTGTCTTAAGCCCTGAGAGCTATTAAAGAAACCTTCCGAAGCGCCATTAACCAAAACTGAGAATCTGACAGTTGTTATGCAATGTTTCATCCACTGACACCATGTTTCCCCAAAATCATACCTACAAAGTAAATATACCAAAAAGTCCCTTTTTTTTAATTGGCACCGGGTGTCCAAGAACAGCGTCCCGACTAATCCTGGGGGTGCACACTACACAGGCCCTCGGCAAGAAGTTTCCCGCAAGTGCACATCGGATAATTCTAAGGGGAAAATCTCACAATCCGATAACCCCTAGAGATTGTTTGCACCCAAGGGGATTTGAAATGATCTTGTATACCCCACTCACCAAACTTATGGGACGGAAGTCTTTCACCTCCACCAACCTAGCCCTTTTTGGAATAAGGGCAATGAATGAAGTGTTAAAACTTTTCTCAAATTTCATTAACGAGTGAAATTCAAGAAAAATTTTCATGATGTCCTCCCTGACAATGTCCCAACAAGTCTGAAAGAAATCCATTGCGAAGCCATCTGGGCCTTGTGCTTTGTCTTTTTACATCTCATTTAACGCACTAAGCACCTCATCCTCTTCGAATGATCTCTCCAACCAAGCCGTACTTGACTGATCAATCGAATAAAAAACCAGCCCGTCAACCTTAGGCCTCCAATTGTATTGCTTCGAGAGAAGCTTATCATAAAAGTGAACAGTGTGATCCTTAATATCAACTGTGTCCATAAGGACCCTACCTTCCAAATGAAGAACCTCAATGGCATTATTTCTTCAGTGGGAATTAGCTACTCTGCGGAAAAACTTTGTGCTCTTATCCCCTTCCTTCAACCAAAGAGCCCGAGATTGTTGTCTCCAAGAGATCTACTCCATAAGAGTATTTTTTCGAGCTCAATTAAAACAACCATTTTCCTTGCCTTGTCTTCAACCGGGAGGGCTCCATCAACCTCTTTTTCATCAAAAAGCTGCAGCTTCTGAAACAGAATGTTCTGCTGGTCATTAGTGTTCCCAAAAACTTCCATATTCCATTTCCTCAAGTCATTTTTCAGGGTTTTAAGTTTTCCAGCTAAAACAAAACTAGGAATGCACGAAAATTGATATGAGGACCACCAAGATCTAACCTTGTCCGTAAACCCATCGGCCTTCAGCCACATGTTTTCGAATTTAAAGTATCTCCGCCACTCATGGAGACCCCCATAATCCAATAAGAGGGGAAAATTATTAGAACAAAGCCTAGGGAGACGTTTTTGGCATAGGTTAGGAAAGTAAGCCTCCCAAGAAAGAGAGACAATAAATCTGTCCAACCTAGACTAAGCCCTCCCATTAACCCAAGTGAAAGCTCCCCCATCTAAAGGTAGGTCAACCAAATCCAACTCAAAAATTAAAGCTGAGAAGTCGGCCATGGCTGAACCCAAGCTGCCCTTTCTAATGAGCTAGAATACCCATCATCTGGAAGGGCATGAACCAAACAACCTAGAAAAGGCTAAAGACCATGTTCCATAAAGTACTACTCTTCTTGCAAATACAACACCAATCTATTGCTACAAGTCATCACTTTCTTACGTTATCGAAGATGAGAACCTTCCTTAAAGCCATTGTACATACAAACAAGTTCGCTCTCATGGGTGCTTTATTCAAGTATTCTCACAATGCCATCAAACATCCTTAATTGCACCATACCACCCATGATATTTGACTCATGGAATTCTTTCCCATCAAGACATACCCACCTTCACATGACTCATATGAGCTAAACCATGATCGATGTGGACACATGATGAGTAGCGGCAGTATTAAGATTCAAGAACCCAACTCGGATGGTAAGTGGGGTTGCTACTAGCCACAAATACCTCTTTTCCAACAAATCTATGGGAAGTATATTCAAAATAATCATCTAGTGGCCTTAGTTTCATAACCTAAAGCACTGGTCTTCTTATCAACAGCAAAAGCAATCCTATGGGAGTATCTTGGATTCTCCTCTATGATTGACTTGGGTATGTATACTTTTTTTTCTCTCTAGAGACATGGCTATCGTATGTCCACAGCGTTACAACCCGAGTTTTGCTTTGCATCAAACAACTCATCACGTGGGTATCATGTATTCATCTTCCAAGCTAGATTATAAATTGTTTTTAACATTTACACTGGGGCTACCCATCATATGACAAGCAATCCAGCTGCATTTGTCTCATCCTCGTCGTACCAAGGCAAAAGTGTCGTCTTCACTAGTGACAACCAAAGTCGCATTCCACAAGCCCTTAAGCAAGGTAGTAATGTGCTAGCTAAAAAATGTTTTGCTAACAAAATAATTGACCATCACAAGGATTAGATAGGTTAGTTATGCTCCACAAAAAAATCAAAATTTTATGCAACTAAATGAATTCAGCCACCAATAGGCATCAGGGGAAATGATGAAACACTTCATGTAGTAACCAAGCATTACATATAAATATCCACGCAGCCAAAGTGATACCTACATGTAGTCCATCTGTTCTGATGTACGTTATCAGACCTGCTGCCTTAGCGTCAGATAATTGAACCCCCTCATAAAGTTTTTGTGCAAGCTGCATTCATATGATAACGTAAGTGAGAGGCTCTAGAATACATCTCATCTCATGAAATATTGCTACTTATCAGCAATAAAAATCAATGCTCAAGCAAGATTTTCGTCATACATTCATTACCTTTTTCTAGGCAATTTTATTGAAAGAGCAAAGCGGCACAACCAAGTACACAGAATGTATACAAGAGAAGGCACCCAATTAGGGGGAGAGATTTTCAAAACTATTCTAATCAGATTCTAGCTTAGCCTTATAGTTCTTTTATGGGTAGCTTAGCCTTATACTAACCTGTAAGCTTTTGATTCCTAGTGTTGGCTTTTATTTACCAATGATTAACCATGTCAATTTGTCATTAGATAAGGGGATATGGGGAAGGGAATAAATTGCGTCAATCCTTAAGCCAAGAGCATCTTCATAAAACGTAATAGTAATTTTATAAAACAAAAATGCTACGAATATAAAATCTGAAGAGATAGATAAACATGACTTTCCTAACCTTCATTGTATAGGTCGCAGTAAAATGTAATTTGTTTGCGGCATCCTGCTGAAGTGTTGATGTTATATATGGTGTCGGTGGGTTTTTCCGCGTTTTGTTTCTTTTAGAGCCGACCACTTTAAATTTTGCTGAACTAATCTTCCGCTCAATTTCCTTGGCCTCCGTAACAGAGCTGATTGAAATCTGATGCAACTTTGTAGAATCATATTGTGTCAAGTGTGCTGGGAAAGAAAAGCCATTCACTAAAGAACCCGGTCCATATTGGTTCATCTTCACCTCAATACTCCAATACTCCTGAGGTTTAAATTCATCAATTTCCATTTCCCTGTCACATATAAGAGCGAGCACAGCGGATTGTACTCGCCCAGCTGACTGGCAACCAGGTAGTTTCCTCCATAATAATGGTGAAATGTTATATCCAATCAAATAATCGAGAGCACGCCGTGCAAGATAAGCATGAACCAAGTTTACATCAATTTCTCTTGGAGCTTCGAGAGCACTTTTGATGGAGGACTCCGTTATTTCGTGAAAGACAACCCTTGCAATGTTAATGTCTTCACGTAAGGCATCCTGTTGCTGCAGCATCTCAATGATGTGCCAGGCAATAGCCTCTCCTTCACGGTCTGGATCTGATGCAAGGATAAGATTTTCTGCTCTGAGAAACAAGGAAACAGGAATGAGAAAATTCAGAAACAGAAAAGCACAAGTAAGGTAGAGAGAATAATGAAAAACCACAAATAAAAACTATCAATATTAGCATAATGCATCAGCATCACTAATTATTATGAAAATGACCACAAAAAGAAAAAAAACACCTCTCGCCTCAAACTTAAAATTAAACATAAGGTGATATGTATAGCAAAAGATAAATGCTCCACTGTGCTTATGTAGTCTGTTCAATGCTTCTGCTCTAGAATAGTTCGCGGTGATTGAAGGCAATGAGAATCATACCCACTTAGTGCAACCTTGATGCTCTTAAGATGAGTCCAGGTGGCGGATGGGACCTCCCACACCATGCTAAAGTCATCATCAGGCCGCACAGATCCTGACCTTGCAGCTAGGTCTCTTACATGACCATAGCTAGGCAATACTTCATACATATCACCAAGGTAACCCTGAATAGCCTTAGCCTTTGTTACAGACTCTACCACCACTACAGATTTCACAAGGGGGGAATATAGCTGTTCCAGTGTCTTTGGACCCTGATTATTCAATGTACCTCTCTCTTGTGAATTCAGTTTATTTGGTGGCTTGTTAGCTGCTTTGATAGATTTCACCTTTCTACAAGAGTTCCCATTTCCCTCATTCAACTGAGCTTTTCTTGAAGCAGAACTATCAAGCACTTCCACATGTGTTTTCCCAACTGAACTCTTCGGAAAAACTGAGGTGTTAGCTTAAATATTCTAATTAAATAAAGGACTTAACTTTGATGCGGTTACATCTTTTTTTATATAAATAAGTCACTTTGGTGATCCTACAAATTAGTAACCGCTAACCTCTAACGCCTGTGTGGAATTCTTGCCTCTTTTGCCAGCATTCGTCGTCTTTGCATGAGAAGAACTTTGGGGTCCTTTTGCTTCAACTGCTTCTTCTGAAGCATTAGCAGCAACTTTATGCACCTTGTTTTTCTTGCTTCTTAAGTGCTGCTTCTGTTTTCCATGAACTTCATTGTTCAGATTATCATTTTTAACAGGAGAAATTGAAATATTTGATCCCAGCGTCACATCCTTACTCCCATCTCCCACTAACTGTTCACTAGAAGTCATCATGTAGACATCTTTAGAGGCTGAAATCTTCAAATTTGCAGCTGTTGTTTTCCTGTGAGCAGCCAATGCTTTTGCTCGTTTCCCGTGTTCACTAAATGGTTGGAAGCCCAAGGACTTCCCATCACCCTCCTTGCCACGAACACCAACGTTTTCATATCTATTTGTTAAACTCGCATCTTGAGAAAAAAACCTCTGAGCCAAGCTTCCATAACTGGATAAACTCCTTCTGAAACCTCTGTTTAGAGACCCATAAATAACACTATTTAGAGGTATCATGCAATTCATTGTAACAATCGGGCCAGGAGAACTAGGAGAAGAGGAAGAACACATGAGAACCATGCGAAGAGGAAGAACTCATGAGAGAGGCCACGTCGTGCGAAAGGAAGAAGACGAATGGAGTGTACTTGCTGTTGTAGAGACGTGACCTGAAGTCTTATTGCTGCGTGGGATTATTCACCTGAAGACAAAGGCCTGGGATGGGCCATGGTTACGATGGGCTTGTTGTGGGCTACAGCCTGTTTGAAGTCACAGTAGTTTAGAACATTCTCAATGATTAGCTAAAAATTAAATTTATTGAATATTTAGATATTTGATCATAAAATATGATCATAATGGATTAACCAAATTTCAATTATGCTACAATTATTTTTAAAAGAATTTTCAAATTTGAAAGTAAATGTATATATACCAAATACATTTTTTATCAATTATTTTTCTCTTCCTTTCTTTCTATCAACGTCTTTCTTCCTTCCCTCTAAAAAAACCAGACGTCCTTCCCACCAAAACCTGAGTATTTCATCTTCAACTAGAGAGATCCACCACCGCATCACCACTGCACCACCACCCTACGTCTCGTCGGCAACAACGCCACCGTGCCACCGCACTCCTACTCTCGTCGAAAACAACCAAAACACCCTATTTCTCTCGCAGATCTGCTTCTCCGAAGCTCGGGTACTCTCTTTCTTTGTATAGGATTCAATTATCTTGATGATCCCTAACCTTTTAATGCACCTTGCCGTCCCTCACATTCCTATTCTCCAAATCCTAATCTTGATTGTGGATGGGTTTAGCTGTTGAGTAGTTGCATTTTCTGTCTCTGTTTAAGATTGAGGAGTTGCATGTAAGCAAAAAACAAAAGGTAGAACATTAGTTTGAGGGGTTTTGTTTCTGTTTATGATTGAGAATGCCTTGGAAAAAAAGTCAGATGTCATTTGCTCTTTCCATGATCCATATGTCATTTGAATTCCTTGTATTTGTATGTGGGTGTATATATATATTATGGGAACAAAATGATTACATAAATGAGAGAATTCAAATGCATCAGACAATACCATATGTATATGTATATTTGTGTATATTTATGGAGGTTGATATTGGATCATATATATTTAAGGTGTTTTATGTTTGGAAGAGTTATGTGCCATACACGTATATTCTTATTCCATTTCCATCCCATTAAGCTGATGAGAAATTGTTTATTGACTTTTATTTATTTTTTTGTAGAAAAACAGTTGATTCAAGGATTGTAGCAATAACAAATCAACACCTTAAATCCATCTTTTAATTAATTTGTTGATCAAGATGTGAGGAATGTCCTAATTAAAAGTTAACCCATTTCAACATAAAAGAACATGTTTCATCATTTGATTTAGACCAGCTTTGTGTTTATTTATACATATACACAGAGCTGACAGTGTTTATACTGGCAATAATTTGCTAGACAACGTGCATTTGCTATCTAACTGGCAGTAATTTGCTAGCCAATATGTAAGTAATTTACATATACACAGAGCTGGCAATGTTTATACATAAAAGAACATGTATATTGTTTTGTACCTAGCCAGTGTGTAAGTAATTTGCTATCTAACTCTAGCTTAGTTGGTTTGTATTCCTTTTAATTATATATATAAAAAGAACCCCGTAAATTTCAAGATGATGAAAAATATTGCTCTTTTGAAAACATAAAGTTTACTACTACTCTCTACTACCCAAATGTAATCACCATATGTGTCTTTTGGGAGTTAACTAACTAAATTCTGCTCTTTAATCCCATAGTAAAGCATATATTGACTAAGACTTTATTCTCGAGGAGGGTAAAAAAAGAAATTACAAGAAGTTACCAATCTTGATGATATCTCGGAAGAGTAGTTTTTTTTACTTAATTGATAGCTGGAACTTTTTCTTATTTGAACGTTACAATGCTATTGAATGTGATTGATAGTGCAAGTCAGTGCACATCTTACACTTTGCATGTTTGATTGCTATTGCATTACATAGCATGTTACCTCTGGGTTAGAAAAAAAAAAGATTCTTCCAACCATTCATTTATGAAGATAAGGACTTGTCAATTCCATCATTGGTGTCACCAAACATTTCTCCAACACTCCATTCTGTCAATGTTAGTTAACCTACTAAATGAATGCATTTATTGAGTTGGAACTGAACATGTCATGAAGATAAGCTAGATGACCCTTTACAATTGTATGACTCCTCCTAAATTGACAAGGTGGAACTGAGAATGAGTTCAATGCATTTAGTTAACCTATGTTGTATATAAATCAATTCCTGCATGTACCGTCCAGCCATCACTCTATATGTTTCTCAAAGTGTTGATTTGAGCTGGAACTGATTTAAGAATTTTGTTTGCACCAATACATCCTGAATTGTGTTTTCTTTTTAAGGATTGTCCCAAATAGGTTAAATGAAAAATAGACAAGGTGTATGCCTGAAGTTTTAAAAGTTGTATTTGCTCTGTTTTCGTTTTGTAAATCTGCAGTTGTAAGTTACACATGCAGCTACTAGTTTGCTAGATTCTAAAAATAGAATATTTCTACTTATTACCAATCGTCAGTGCATGTAAACCATAAAATCCTCATGTTTTTCGTTATCCTTATAATACAATGAAGGATAGCTGCACCATTTGATGATGACCATTTTTTCACCACCCTCTTACAAAGTGGTAGACATGGGAAATGCAGCACCCTGTTCAATAGCATAGATGATAATGTTCTGGTCCAAGCTTCACATTCAGGCTCAGGTGAAAGAATGGCACCTTTTAAAAAAACTCTTCGAGGTGTGTATTTCACTGTAGAGGAGGACACGTTCCTCATTTCAACTTGGCTAAACATTATTATTGATGCTGTACGTGGGACTGACCAAAAATCCACTCAAATGGGGGAGATAATAGGTCAATATTATAATCAATATAAAAAGCCAAATAGCCAATTTTTTTCTGATGACTCATTGACCAATCGATGGTAATGTATCTAAAAATGCACAAATAAATTTTGTGTTGTTGTTGCCTAAGTAGAGTCACTACATCCTCGTGGTGCCATAGAGCAAGACAAGGTAATAATTTAGTTTCTCCCTTATGTTCTTTTAGTGCAGGAGATTCTTTTTTCTCTAACATAATCACTTGGCGCATTTAAGCTTGAGAAGGCGAAACTATTGTATAAGGAGAATGAGAGGGCAAAGTACACCATGGAACATTGTTGGTGTCTATTAAGACACTAACTAAAATGGCAGCAACATATGTCAATGAGAAACACGAGGAGGAAACCACCTAGGAGACATCCAACCAGTAATGACTCAACTCTGCTAGCAAATGACACTCCCGATGACAACATTGAGATCATTGATGAGAGACCGCTAGGCAAGAAGAGTGAGAAAGAGAGGGAGAGAAAGAGGAAATCTAGAGAAGCTAAAGATGCTGAGTTTAATAAAGCTTTAAGTCGCATGACTGAGGATAGAACAGTTTGTATGGTGGAGAGGAGAGGAGCGGTCACCAAGGCCAAGAGCGATCGGATGTAGTTACTTGCAACTAAGAAGAAGAAGCTTGATATAGAGATCATGAAATTAGATCTAGATGGTATGAATGCAATGCAACATGACTACTTTCAAACACTTCAAAAGGAAGTTTATGAAGAAATGAAGAAAAGATCTACATCCACATCTACATCTCCCTCCACACCTTTTGGAGGAAAGTAACTCATGTAGTACACTTTTCTCTTTTGTGCTGATTTTAGTGTAAATGCACATTAATGTAGTAGACTCTTTTGTGTTGATTTTAGTGGGTGCCTAGTCATATATGCTGAAAATACATGTGATTGGGCAGCCACTATGTAGATGACTCTATTGTGTTGATTTTGTGGATTTATTTTGTGGAAATACAATTCTCTTTTGTGGATGTAAGACCTAGATGTATTTTGTGGAAATACAAAGTCCTGCCAATGTATTTTGTGGATGTAAGACATGGATGTATTTTGTGGAAATACAAAGCTGTATTTTGTCGATGAAGTTGTATTTAATATTTGAGTAGAATGATATTTGGGGGGGGGGGGCTGCTAGCTGGGTTGGATGTGCTGGGGGGCTGGGTTCATCTGCACGGGTTCCTGTGTTGGGGGGCTAGGTTCATGCATTGATATATTAATTTGAATTAGTGATATATGTAAGAAAAATGAATCTTGTGCTAATTTAATGTGCTACCCAGGTTTGATTGGAAATGATGTTCAGAAGCCTTAAAAATTACAAGTGGAAATTATGTGCTACCTAGGTCTTGTGCTATATATATCTACGTGGAAATGATGTTCAGAAGCCTTAAAAATTACAGGCATTTAGAAAAGTGATGTTCATTCGAGGTAGTTATTATTTGTCAACTTCGTTAATAAATTACATGCACTTAGAAAAGTAATTTACTTGGAGCAAGAGTAATGTATAATAGCAACATATCTGGCAGCTCTATTTTCCTTGATGAGCAAGATCATGCTAAGTACTCTAATTAAGTAATCTAATAAAACATAATAAAAGAAACATCTCCGATAGCACTTTTAAGTTTTACAAATAATCGAAAATAAATACAAAGCAGATGAGCTTAGAAAAAAAAAAAACTACAAAGTAGCCTTCACTCGATGTAGAGCTTTAAGTTTTGGCCATGCAAACTCCACATATGCTCAATAACATCATTTTGGAGCTAAGAATGAGTTTGTTTATCTCTAAGACGATGATGTGCTGAATGAACTCTATAAATTCAAGTATATGATCTCTTGAAATTGGTTCATGAGAAGTATCATCCATTGTTAGTAAACGAATTGGTCTGTACCAGAGTATAGATGACGTTCATCTTCAACGATCATATTGCGCAGGATAATGTATGCATACATAATGTCCTTTAGTATATCGGTTGAAGTAGGTAGTAGGTCCATGAAATATAGCAAATCTACCTTGAAGTACTCCAAATGCATGCTCCACATCTTTCCTTGCTGACTCTTGGGTGATTGCAAAAAATTGTTTCTTTCTTCCTTGTGGTGCTAGAATTGTTTTGACTAATGTTGTCCACGAAGGATATATACCATCAACAAGATAATATCTCATTGTATAGTCATGACCATTGATTGAGTAGTTGTATGGAGGAGCACGACCTTCGGCAAAAGGAGCAAACAAAGAAGATCAGTCTAGTACGTTGATGTCATTATGAGAACCAGGTAAACCAAAAAAAGCATGCCATATCCAAAGATCGTAAGAAGCAACGGCGTCCAAAATAATTGTTGGCTCATTTACATGACCAGAGTATATAGCTTTCCAAGCACTAGGGCAGTTTTTCCATTTCTAGTGCATTCAATCATTGCTACCCAACATTCATGGAAATCCACGCTTTTCTCCAACATCTAGTAACCTTGCTACATCACTGCTATTTGGAGACCTCAAGTACTCATCAGAAAAAAAACTGACAATTGCTGTAACAAATTTTTTCAAACTCGATCATGCGGTGGTTTCTCTGATTCTCAAATATTCATCCATTAAATCTTCCGTTGCTCGATTTGCAAGTATACGAATTGCTACAGTCATCTTTTGAAGGGAATACAATCCAAACCTTCCACTGGCATCTCTTTTTTGGACAAAATAATCATCATAAGCTTATATTGCAGAATGAATGTGTAAAATAGATCACGACTCATTTAGAACCTCCTCTTAAAAACATTGGGCGGATATATTGGTGGTTGAGCAAAGTAATCATTCCAAAGGCGTTGATGGCCTTCAAATGGATCATGTCTAATGAACATACGCTGTTGACATGAAGCAGATGCTCCTTGGGTAGCCCTTCACTCTTGATGTTGTGTCATTGCTTGCATCATTTGAAATTCTTGATCAGAATAATCATTATATATAATATGATCATCACTCCAAAAGGGATCCATAGAAAATTGAGTGGCGTGTTGTAGAAGGATTGGAAGAAGAAATATTGGAAACCTCAATAGGCTTTGTTTGTGATGAGCGGGAAGTATTAGGGGTTGGTCTATTTATAGAATTGCCCCAAGACTATTAGTTACAACAAAATTTTCATGCAAAAGAATATAGTTGTATACTTGAATTGATGATACTATTGTTGGATAGAGGAAAGTTTGGCAAGAGAAGATGGTTGGATGGAAAATGAAGTACATATAGTTGTTGGATAGAAGAAAGTTTGGCAAGAGAAGATGGTTGGATGGAAAATGAAGTACATATAGTTGTTGGATAGAAGAAAGTTTGGCAAAAAAAGATTGTTGAATGGAAAATAGAGTAGATATGGTTGTTTGATAGAAGAATGTTTGGCAAGAGAAAATGGTTGGATGGAAAATGAAGTACATATAGTTGTTGGATAGAAGAAAGTTTGGCGAAAAAAGATTGTTGAATGGAAAATAGAGTAGATATGGTTGTTTGATAGAAGAAAGTTTGGTAAAAGAATATGGTTGGATGAAAAATTTAGTAGATATGATTGTTAGATAGAAGAAAGTTTGGCAAAAAACCTATATGGTAGAAGAAACTTGATAAAAAAAAATACAGTTGGATGAGAAATATTGGATTGATTTGTAATTAAGACATTTATATAGAATTTTAGATGAGTTTAATTAGACGTTTGTGGTTATTAGCATTAAATGAGAATTGAAAAAATATAATTGTTTTAACCCATAATTTAATTAGAATATGATTACTAATTAATATCTAATAAGTAGAATAGTAAAATATGATAAAATTAAATAAATTAATAATTAAAAAAATTAAATATTTTTGAAATTATTAATTACTCATTACTATATAGTGAATAAATGGATAATCCAATATGAAAATTTGATGTGAATAGCCAAAGTCAAATTCATCTTATATTATTTTATTGTTATATAGTAAAAAATAGTTATTCCAATGTGGAGACTTATGTGAATGGAATAGCCAAAAGAAAAAATTCCTCTTACATTCATAAAAAATATCATTTAGCTTTGGCTAATCCATTGAGGATGCTCTTAGTAATCCTTAATTAGTAGTATTGTAGCTAAGTTGGGCCATGGCCGTAACATTGGGTTTGCTTTTTTACTTAATTTCCTGCTTTCAGTCCAGTAGAGTTGGCCCACGATGAGGGCATCAGTATGTAAGGGTTTAGTCTATCTGTATTAGGGTTTTATCATAAAAGTATTAGAACTCTCTATTTCTCTCTTACAACTTTCTCTGGAGGTACTCACCCTCGAAGTGAGATTTGCTATCAATACAAGTTTATTTTATAGATTTGTTACATTCAGGAACCCAATTTTAAGTGGAAAGCCTTCTGAGAACCATCAAGAGAGCTTTGGAAAAGGTGAGAATATGTCCCAGCCTTGGCATGGTTAGTTGAGATCCTGCAAGATACTTTGTGTCTGTCAAACTTAAGTTGAGACGCTCTTCGGTATATGTTGCCATTACCAACGCTAAATGGAGAACACGGTACGTGGGTGCTTGGGTTCGCACGGAATCCCCTGTGCTGCAACTGTAACAAAATGTCACACTGTTTACTAGAGACTATTCTTAGGGTTTCAATAGATGGGATGAAAAAAGGGCATTATGTGGAAAGAATGAGGAGTAGTTGTAGAGGGCTTTTTGTCAAAGCTTGGAATTGAAGTGAAGTAAGTGAAGGTTGGTCAAACAGATGGCTAGTGGGCTGAGCCCAGACCCATGGACCCTTCAAGAACGCTGGAGGCCTTTTTATTTCTGTTACTAGCATTGTTAGGTAGTGGGTTGGGAGTATGTTCCCTTGAGCCCATCATTTATTGCTTCCTAATGTTGGACAGGCCTTCTGGCCTTATTTTGTGGGGGCATTTTATGGTTTGCTTGTTGCTTGTTGCTTTCTGTCGCTTTGTCTATTTTGTTTTATCCTTACATTTTATAAGCTGGACAATGTCCTTTGTTGTGGTATGCTGAATGAAATTACAAATTTCTTGTCCTTTTCTGTTTCTCTCTCTTTTCTCTTATTCTCTCACTTTTGGAGGAGCTCCACTCGAAGAGAGCAAAACCCTAATTTCTATAGCCTTTACCTAGGCCTGTTACACAAAAACCACACAACAATATAAGAATATTTTGCATCAAATGTGGATGGACATAATAGCACTGCAATTTTAAAATCAGTTAAAACCTCTACATAAATCGAAATAAGGAACCAATATCAGCCTCTGGTTATCGAGATAACAAAGTAAAGGAAATCAACCTAACTTCTCTAATAATTTTCTATTCCGGAAAATGAAATTGCTATTCAACGGTACTTTCACTTTCACTTTTCTTCTCTATTTAACTTAGCAAGTAAATAGATCCCATAGAAGAAAAATGGCATATTGTGAAGATTTAGAAGAAGATCGAAAAAGACGTTGAGCAAAGAAAAGAAGAAAAGGTGCCGAAACTGCCCCTTACATGCTCTGCTAGGGTTTTCGTGTGTTTCACAGGTCCTCTTCTCCGTTTGGGCTCTGTGTTGTTGAGGTTGCATGGCAGCCGTGGATGACCATTCTTTTGGCCGTCAGACCTTTGCCGAAATGTCTACTGCGGTTCCGCAGCCGCTTCCTGAAATTTTGTAGCCCCTCGTGCTTCTAAAGTCATGGATGGTGAGATCTTTTTCCAGTTCTCCAAAGATGAAATCAGCTAATCAGCGGAGCCATTCCGTTTCTCTATAGTGATGAAGTTCCTTTGACAGAGGCCCTCTCTGGATGCTATACGTGCTTTTATCTCTAGCCGTTGGGGCCTTTCGTCTACTCCGATGGTCTCCTCTATGAAACTACCACACAACGTCTTCGTTCGAATGGCTACAGAAGCAAACTTTGTGAAAGCCCTATCCCCGTGAGTCCTATGAAGTGAATGGAGTGACTTACCATGCTTTTTACTAGTCTCCAAAATTCAATGAGGAGCATGAACCTTCTAATGTTCCCATGTGGATATTGCTCCCAAGATTACCTCCCAACTATTATCAAGAGTCTTTCTTTTGGATATTCACTACTCCGATTGGCCGGTTTATTCGCAGGGACAACCCCACGTGTTGTGCGACCTAGACTAATGGAGCTAGGCTTTGTTTGGAGATGGATGCAGCCAAGGAACCGATTCCTTATTTTTGGATTGGTACTCTAGGTCTATCTACGAGTCGAAAACAAGACATCCTCTATGAGACGTTGCCCGCGTACTGTGGAAAATGCAGAGTTCAGGGTCATGATTCTAAGACATGTCATGTTGGAAAGGAGCTAAAAAGTGGTGGTAAAAAAGTGGAGTCAGAACATGGTGGCACTAGTTCTGGTAACACACAGAGTGGTGAGATGCAAAACCCCGTGGGTATTCTTCCTGAAACAGAGTATGTTGAACCAGTTGTTATTTTGGAAAAACTTGCCAACGTCTCCCCACCCCCTGCCCAGGGGGTTAATCTCTTGGAGGTCATTACTCATGATGATGGCGGGGTGCTAGCGCCAAGTGAGGAGGCAGGTAATTTTTTTTGTGAGGATCCTCATGAAACAGAGTCTGCCGAACCAGTTGTTACTATGGTACAATGTTCCAACGTCTCCCCATCCCCTGTCCAAGGGTTATTCTTACGGAGATCAATGTTCATGATGATGGAGGGATGCTAGCGCCAAGGGAGGAGGCAGGTATTCTTTTGAACCATAACAACTCTTTTTCTGTTCATGTAGAAGAGCCTTCTCTTTCGATTCTAGAGGAAGTTCCTAATATTGTTCTGGAGAAAGATGAACTCTGTTTAGTAGTTGGGAATCTACATGAAAACCTGGACAATAGTCTTGAAGAGATTTCTTCCAAACCTGACACTGATATCCACCCTGAAGTGCTCCCTCAGTTTGAGGATTATCATTTAGATTCTGAAGGTAAAACGATTAAGAAAAAATTTGAAAAAGTTAGAAGTTCGAGTTGGGTCATTACCCGTCCCTCTACCTTATCTTTATGAGTAACTCTATTATTGTTTGGAATGCCCGTGGCATCGGTACCTCTCGTCGTAGACTGAAGAAGTTAGTTTGTAAATTTAAACCTAAGATGGTTGTGGTTTTGGAACCTTTTCAAACTCTGGACAAAGCCATCCATTTGCAACATTATTTACATTTTGATTCTTTTACTTCAAATGTAACTGATGGTGGTAAAATCTAGATTTTTTGGGACAATACTCTTGATATTCCAGTGGTGCGGACTAATATGCAGTTTGTTTCTCTTCGTGTTAACATAGGGTCCTATCATTTTTTGTGTAACATTATCTATGCTAAGTGCAGTATGTATGAGAGGAGAAGTTTGTGGGAGGATCTTAGTTCCCAGGCTATGGGATCGGAGCCTTTTCTTTTTGCTGGGGATTTTAATATAATCAAGAATAATTCGGAGAGAAGGGGTGGTGCACCTCAAGCAAATGTGGCAATGGAGGATTTCAATACTTGGGTCCACCAAGGTGGTTTGGTTAAGATGAAATCTAAGGGCAGAAATTTTTCTTGGTGTAGTGGGCAGTCGGGTCTTGCTTGGTCTTGGGCAAAGTTAGATCGGGTTTTCATGGATTTCTCTTTGCTCGCCTATTTTCCTAATGCAGTTTGTTCATATCTTCTGCGCACTATGTCTGATCACTCTCTTATGGTTATAGAGTTCAAGATGGATCCTTTCTCTTATGGCCCTTTGCCTTTTCGTTTTCAACAAATGTGGATGGATCACCTGCAATTTTTATTGTGTTTTCGCCAGGGGTGGTCTGCTCCGGTTGGTGGTCGGTCTTACTAAGTTGGTGTTTAAATTGAAGAGCACTAAGGTCGCCTTGCATGAATGGAATAAAATGGTTTTCGGTTATACTAATATGCATATTAATTCTCTTGAGCAGCAAATTGAGGAGCTTGAAAAGAAGCTTCAACAAAACTAGGATGAAGCTACGGAAAGGGATCTTCTGGTCTCTACTGCAGAATTAGAGGATTGGCTCCGTTGTGAAGATACCATATTGGCTCAAATGTAGAAATTAAATTGGCATATGGATGGTGATTGTAACACGAAATTTTTTCATGCCTGCCTTGCTAATAAACGTCGTAAAAGAGTGGTGGAAATGAGATCTTGGAATGGTATGGTATTCAATTCACCAAAGAGTATTCATCAGGGGGCAGTGGATTTCTTTTCTAATTTCCTGCATGGCACGCCTACTAGATTGTTACCTGATTTATCGACTCTTATCTCTCCTATTATTTTTTATTTTGCTAACTCGATGCTGTGTGCAGTGCCATCCATGAATGAAGCTTTCTCTGCTCTATCTTTTATTTGGTCTAATAGTTCCCTGGGGCCTGATGGTTTTGGTTCTGGTTTTTTTCAAAAGTTGTTGGGAGATTGTGAAAAAGGACGTCTTGGAAGCCATATCTGATTTTTTTTAATTCTAAGCAGCTTCCAAGATTTTTTATTGCATCTTTTCATGTCTTAATTCCAAAGGTTGATACACCTTCTGGGTTTGATAAGTTTAGGCCTATCAGTCTTTGCTCAGTTTTCTATAAAATATGCTCCAAAATCATTGTTAATCGTTTCACAGGTCTCCTTTCTCGAATAATATCATGGGAACAAGGCGCTTTCATTCCAAGGAGAAGCATCTTTGAAAATATTAGTATCACACAGGAAATGGTTGACTCCATTAATAAGAAGGCCCATGGTGATAATATCATGATTAAGCTGGATATGGCTAAAGCTTATGATCAAGTGGACTAGCTTTTTCTTCTGGAGGTTCTTCACTGTTTTGGATTTTCCTCTAATTTTTGTGCTTTTATCAGAATGTGCATCTCGACTCCTTGGTATTCTATTTTGATGAATGGCACTATTAAAGCTTTTTTCCAGGTGCCCGAGGATTGCGTCACGGTGATCCCCTTTCTCCATATCTTTTTATTATCCTTCAAGAAATTCTCTCTACATTAATCAAGCAAAGTGTGGAGGCTCGAAAATTTGGTCACTTCTCTCAGGCCCGAGGTACGCCCATAATTTCTCACCTTATATATGTTGATGATGTTTTGCTCTTTTCTAATGGCAGCCCTAAAGCCCTAAGGGAGATTTTATCTGTGCTTCATAAGTATGAGAGTTGGTCAGGTCAATGTATCAACCACTCTAAATCTGCAATTTACTGCTAAAAAAATCTCATTATCGTGCAAAAGCTTATTATTAGGGAAGATTGGATTTTCAGAAGGATTTTTCCCTTTCAAATATCTTGGAGTGCCTATTATTTTTAGCCATCTTAAACAGGTGCATCTGGAAGATATGGTATCTATTTTCAAAAAAAATATAAGGATGGAAGATGAGATTTCTTTCGGCAGGTGGCCGTCTTATTTTACTTCGTCATGTTCTATCTAGTATGGCTCTCTATCTCTTTGCCATTCTTCAGTCCCACATTCCACTATTAATGCCCTTCATCATATGATGAGTACTTTCTTCTGGGGGAAGGATAATGGTAAAGGTAAGAAAAAATGGGTGGTCTGTAATTCTATCTGCCGTCCCATGGAGGAAGGTGGCTTGGCTCTTAGGAATCTTGATGATATGCAAAAAGCCCTTCATGCTAGATTTGCTTGGAATCTCATTCAATGTAATTGTTTATGGGAAAATTTTTTTAAGAGTAAGTACGTGGGTTCTAAACCTTGGGCCGTGGTTGATCCAACTAAGGGTACAAGGTTTTGGAAAATGATTGCTAATTCCCTTCCTTTGGTCTTAGATAATTCTAAGTGGCATCTTAAAGATGTTTTGGTTTCTTTCTGGTATGATAAATGGTGGGACAGAGGCCCTTTAGTTAATGATATGCATATTGTGGGTCATCCTCATCTTCAAGTGAATGATTGCCAATTAAATAATGACTGGGACGTGGATTTTATTCTTCAATTAGTGGGGCTGGATCACTTTGATGGTATCTTAGTGGATATTTATAAGGCTAAACCAGGTTTGGATGTTTTGATTTGGACCAATAATGATAATGGGTTGTTTGCCACTAAGTTGGCTTGGGATTGTGTCCATATTAGGGGTGAAACTATTGAGGGGCATTCTTGGATGTGGTATAAGAGTCTTCCTCTTAAAGTGTCTACCCACATGTGGAAAGCTTGGTTTATGGCCCTTAGTGTCGATCATCATCTTCGACGTATTGGTATTCCTATTACCTTCCGTTGTTATTGTTGTGCTCATGGTCACTATGAGGACCAAAATCATGTTCTTTTTGCAGGTGATATTGCGAACTTTGTTTGGCATTATTTTGGGGCTAGCCTTAGGATCTCGATTGGCCAAAATTGGAAAGACACGGTGAAGATTTGGTTTCGCCGTGCAAAGCTATCGTCTCAAGTTGGCATTATTGTAGGAATTCTCTCGATGATTATCACTTGGAGAATTTGGCGGCGGCGCTGTTTGGCGTGTATGGAGGGTTGCTTTGAATCTGCCTCTGACATTATTAACTCTGTTCGTCGGTGGATTAGTTTTATTTGTCGCGATATGCATGCTAATTCTCACATATCTAGCCTTGATTTGCAGGTACTTGAGGGCTTGAATGTCCAACCTATTTTCCCCCCAATCCGGCGTTGCAAAGTTATTACTTAGCAATGGCCTCCGGCTGGATGGGTTAAGCTGAACACAGATGGCAGTAGTTTTTGTAATCCGGGTGCCTCAAGTATAGGTGGGATTCTCAGAAATAATCATGGTCAGCTAATTCATGGTTTTTCTTCGTTCATTGATACATGTTCTAATAATCAGGTTGAACTTCTAGCTCTTCTTCATGGGTTACAGGTTTGTAAATCGTTAGCTTTAAATTTTGTGGATATTGAACTTGACTCTATGACTGTTATTTCCTGGTGGAAGAGTAAAAGATGTGGGGTGTGGTACCTGGAGGATTTCTGGGAGGACATTATGGACATTATGAACTCCATGACTTGCTCGATTCATCATGTTTTTTGGGAGAAAAATAAAGTTGCAGATTGGTTAGCCAAACATGGAGCTTCTGGTAGTGATTTAATTTTCTCGCACTTGACGGAGACTCCCTGTGCGTTACGTGGTCTCATCCGCATGGATTACGCCAGGTTGCCTTCGCTTCGTTTTAGTTAATTTCGTGTGTTTGTTGTTTGTGGTTTTTTGTTATTTTTTTATGGCTTTTTTTTTATGGTTTTTTATGGTTTGTCTTTTTTCTTCATGCTGGGTCTTCTTTTATACCCCAGATGCTTGTTTTGTAACCACGATTTTCCTCCACCACAAGTGAGGGTTATTAATAAAATTGGGGAGGGGTCACTTTTGGACAGATGACCCTAACTCTTCTTAAAAAAAAAAAAAAAAGATCCCATAGAAAGTCCGTGTATTCATATTAATAGGAAATACGAATGATCAAATATAACGACAAAGAAACAAAGTTTTATAAAACGGAAACTGAAAACAACGTGAATTTAAAAGAAGTTAGATTTAAAAAAAAAAAAAAAAAGTAGAAGAAGAAGTGGAAGAAAAAAAAGAACACCTTCAACTTCAAAGGAAAGAAACAAAGGGAAATAAGTTCCATGTTAGGGAGCTCTCTGGAGAAGAAGGTGAAGGGAGCTCTAACGGAGGGTCTAAGGGTTCATAGGATTCTATCTTGGGAGAAAGGAATTGAAGAGTGTTAAGGCAAAGGCAACTCAAAATACAGTGCTTTGAGATGGCTTAAGCACACCATTTAAGGAGAAAGAGGAAACGCACCGTTTGGGATTTAATAATGGGGCCAAAAGCTACTAGTCGTTCGGAATTAGTTACCCATAAACTACTTTTCATTTTTATACTTATTTCTTTCAGTTACAATGTTGCATTCTGTTATTTACTTTCCACGTGTTGCAATGTCATTAGAGCAGTTTGTTATGTCTGCACCCTTTTATGTACGTCTAGATAATAATGGAGAATCATCTGGAAAACTATTGAAGAATTGTTCATCTTTTGGAGGTTAAGGGATCCCTCGAAGTACCCTAATGGCAATCTGAAATTCTCAGTTGTTTTTTATCAAACACCTTGTCCACAAATTCTTTTCAATTCCTATTTATACTCTGCCACTATCCTCTACCTCCACCATTTACAAATTACCCAAACAATACTCTTACATTCCACTACTTTAAAATATTCTTAAAAGCCAATAACAGAAACTTGATAGAAATTTGTGGAAAAGGACTAGGAATTTCAAGATTCTATATTTCTTCTTTTCTTTACATTACCATGTCTTTTAAAGATTAAAAGTAATGGGTATTGGAATGCATTCTTAAAATTTCTCAGCAACCAATAGAACATAAATCCTTTAGGTACAATAATATAGAACATAGCCCTCTCAATAGGCTCTTATTTTTCTTTTTCATTCTCTTCTCCTTTTTGGCAGCTTCTTGGAAACCATAATGGAAAAGGTGATAAAGAAAGAGCGAAGGGAGAATGGTTGGGTAACCTTGGACATTGAGTTGAGTCGAGGAGATGAAGTAGTGGAAGTTTTTGAGAACACAAACGAAGAGAAAGTAACAATGCTGACCAATAACAATTTCCTTCGTAGATTAATCATCTCCAGTGGCGGTTTCATTTGCTTGCCATTCTTTAGTTCTTGTTTTCTACTTCGGCTTTAAAGATAGACAGAGGGAGAGGAATCCAGAAGGCTGATAAGGGTTTTGGGCGAGGGTTTACTTGGGTTTGGGTTGGGCTATGCTGAGCTGGGTCATAGGTGTACCTTTTTTAATTGAGAACTACTAGGTACAGTTCCGAATAAGGGTCTGTGTGCGGACGAATGGACTTGATAGTAATTTACTCTTCAAATTGTGGTGAAATGTCAAAAAGGTCCCTAGAGCTCAAATTATCAGATCCATCTTCCTTCCCTCCCTCCAGCGATTTTGCCCTAGAGTGGGCCGTGTTTCTTATCCTCCTGAGTGTTCGAACATCAGGTGAGCCTATCTCCTCCTCTCCTTGTGGATTTATAATTGATTTTACATTGAGATCTGTGTATGGTCATCTTCAACATTTTGTTCGTTTCATTTTCATTGTATATGGCTGTTTTGTATGCTTAAATATTCATGATCAACATTGTTGCTTTAATTTGTTGTTCTTGCAATCATGCTATTTCTGATCCTCATGTTTTTATTATTTTAATGCACTTATAAATGTTTCAATCAAACCTAGTAGTCATGTCTTACATGCAATCGAGAGATATACATATCGCTGATATCACACCTAATTGTGTAAATATTCCTTTGGAAGCAATGTTCGATAAACATATATGGGCAATGATAAGTACTATAATATATAAAAGCATATTGTCCAATGAGCTAGCTTTAATTACCCATTCATTTAGTATACATGGAGGTGGGGAAGGGATGTTGTAAGATTTGAATCAATACATTTTTTTTTGCGAACCAATAAAGTGATTCCATATTGTGGGGAAGAACTATAATCGATGATTTTTTTTTTTTTTTTTTTATGAACAGGATGGAAGAAAGTAGCAAAAGTAATTGCTGAACCCACCTCATATACTCGGCGATCGTTGTTTTCTGAAGATGAGTTTTTAGAACCGATGACGAGCTTTAATGCTGAAGATGAGGTGTTAGAGTCAACACTGGGATGTAATGCTGATGAGAATGTTTTAGAGCCAATGTCAGGCTCTAATGTTGATGAGGGGGTGTTAGAGCCAACATCGGGCTGTATGATGAGGTTTCAGAGCCAAGGATTGGGATGGTTTTTAAAACTGAGGCGAAACTAAGTACTATAAGAAAAATGGGAAAGAAGCTGGGTTTGGAATAATGACCCAACGAAGTAAAAGGGATCAAGATGGGAGTGTTAGATATGTAACACTTGGTTGTACACATGGTGGGAAGGCAAGGAATCATAGTACTAATCTCACTAAACCACGTCTGACAACCCAGACTGATTGTAAGGTAAGAATTAATGCAATCTTGGTTAGTGGGTTGTTGCGCATAAATACTGTTAAAAGTGCACACAAGCATGGCCTTAAGTCCAAGAAGGGCAAGATTCTTTAGATGTAATCGAGCTATTGATGATTATGTCAAGAGGCAGCTAGACATTAATGACAAGGCAGACATATGTATGGCTTAAATGTTCGACGCATTGGTTGTCGAGGCTGGTGGTTTCGATAAACTACCATTTATTGAGAAAGATGCATGAAATTATATTGACAAAACCCACCACCTTAGATTTGGCAAAGTAGGTGCTACAGCATTGATGGATTATTTCGTGAGAATGTAGTATAAGAATAAGGGCTTTTACTCAATAATGGATTTAGATGACGACGATAGATTAAAATATGTTTTATGGGCTGATGCACACAATAGAGCAACATATGGGTATTTTGGAGACGTTGTGGCATTTGATACAACGTACCTAACAAATCGATATAGTATGTCATTGGCCCATTTTGTCGGTGTTAATCATCATGGACAATCCATATTGTTGGGTACAAGTTTCATATCAAGTGAAAATACTGAAACGTTTGTCTGGTTATTTGAAACTTGGTTGAAATGCATGGATGTGAGAGCACCAAAAGCTATCATCACTGATCAAGACAGGACCATGGAAAGTGTTATTGAAATAGGTTTTCCAAACACCTGACACAGATATTGTTTGTGGTATATTATGTGAAAACTACTTGAGAAGTTGGGTTCACATTCCCAATACAACTGTGGTTTGAAGATTGCCTTGCACAAATGTATTTATGATTGCCAAACTCCCGACGAGTTTGAGGCTTCCTAGAAGGTGTTTCTTGATACTTACAACTTGCACGAGCATGTATAGCTTCAAAATCTGTATAGTGAGCGAATGTATTGAAATCTTGTATATCTAAAAGATATATTTTGGACTGGGATGAGCACAACTTAGGGGAGTGAAAGTATGAATGCATTCTTTGATGGATTTGTACATTCGAGGATAACGTTGAAAGAGTTTGTTGATCAGTTTGACAATGTCCTGAAGAATAAAGTAGAGAATGAGATGGCAACAAACTTTCATTTATTTAACTGCACAATCTCGTGTATAACCCATTTACCTATGGAGAAGCAAACTCAAGAATTGTATATTAATTCTAAGTTAGAAAGTACAGTCCCAAATCCTTGGGATTATCTATTCACATTAAATTCTCATCAAGGCAGAAGGAGCAATTTTGACATATCAAGTTAATGACTAGCTACAAGTCGAGGACTCCATTAAGTGGGTTACATATCAGGTATACTTTAATGAGGATGAATGTGAGGTGAAGTGCATGTGTGGCCTATTTAAAATGAGAGGCACTTATGTAGGCACATTCTTGCAATTTTCTCAGTGCGGGATGTTCGAGTATTGCCTTCAAAATACATTATGGACAGATGGAGGAAGGACATTAAACATATGTATGCTCTCATTTGGAGCAATTACGATGATTTGAGTAATAAACCAGTTGCTAGCAAGTACTCTATGTTGATTAAGCTATGCTACGAAGTTGCTACAAATGCAGCAGAATGTGATGATAATGCAATAGATATGGCACAAAAGTTACGAGCAATGAATTTGTAATACACAAAAACGAAGACCCAACCTACACTTGCGCAAGCTAGTACTAAGGGACATGATGTTGAGGTTGGAAGTTCAAAAAATATTTTGAGTCTTTGAGTTGTTAGAGGTAAAGGGAGACCCCCATTGAAGAGAAGAGCACATCCAATTGAGAAGATTATGGGAAAGCGACGTACTAAAACTAACCAATCTGATGCCAGTGACAATAGAAAGAGAAGAAATGTATTCCATTCTTATCTCTCTTTGTTTTTATTTCAATGGTATTTCATTTTTATTTAATATGTCGAGTTTTATTTAATTTTAATTTTAAGAAAATGTATATATTCAAATGTAGGCAAAAAAACAAATAGAAGATGACAACATCATGAGTGGCCTTACAGTTTTTACAGAGGTTGTGTTAATGCCTGGCTCACAACAAAGTGCCATTTCATATGTATGCAGTTTTTAAGTAAGTACATGCTTCTTAAAAGTATTTCAAGTTTTATATTTGTGGTTGCGATTTTAAGTTGTGATTTTTACAGATGGATGAGGTGTTACAGATGGAAGCTTGACATCATGACCAGCTTGGTCAGTTGATGAATTAATTCTGAATTGATGTTTTGGATATTGAGTTTTTGAAAATGTATTTTGAGAGTTGCTACTCTATGTTGGTTTCTAGTTTTCGATGATGTATTCTCAGAGTTGTTACTCTATGCTGGTTTTGAGTTTTTAATGAATGAAGTGCAGCTTTTACTATTGGAATTTTTTAATTTGGTATCAAGTTCATGAATGAAGTGCAGTTTTTACTATGTCTGGATTAATTGAAGACTGAAATTTTGAGTATGCTTATAATTATGAATGAAGTGCAGTTTTTACTATGCCTGGATTAATTCAACTATTAATAGAAGTTGTTACATATAATTATACATTTAAGTATGCTTATAATAGAAGTTGATCTTATCCTAAGCATTATACATTTAAGTACCTTTTTTTCAATTTTCATGCAAGACTGCGTGCAAAGAATTTGCTTATGAAGTATAGTTGTTGAACAGTACACTGCCATATAAATAAAACCACAAGGCATTTAAGATTTCAAGGCTTAGTTGTCAGTTTTTAATTTTGGTTTACCATGTTCAAAATAGTTTATACAAGTTTGAGGTGATAAGAGTAAGATGTGCTTTCTTTATGAAGCCCATACAGATCTTTTTCTTAACTGCACATGGTCAATTATATGTTTCTTAATTAAATTAGTTGTCATGGTTATGACTAATGAACAAGTTATGTAATGATACAAAGAAGACCCAAGCCATATCTGGGTCTATACTAAAAAAGGACCAATCAATGTTGCAATTAGAATAGTGGGGGATCCCATTTACCACATTTATATACACAATCTAAAATATTACAATCCCGACGGCTCAATTTCTAAATTGTAACAACTTCATGGAGGCCCAAACAACATCTAAATCCATACTCTGATGGAACTAATTAAAGTTGCAATTGGAGTCCCTTGGAATCATTATAAAGGGTTTGAACTTCTCCATTTGGAACAATGTAGGATCCCCTTTACCACCTTCTTATACAGAATCTAGAGTTTTACAAGTTATAATTCAACTGAAGCATGGATATGAAATATCCAAGTTTGAATGTCCTCTTGGCAATAGAGCAGTGCTCATGTTTATGCCATTTTTGTGTGAAAGCGAATTTAATCGTGTTACTGAGATGGCTGTGTATGATATTGATCAGACATTGTTTTTAACAAACAATTTTGCCACATATAAGATATCTTAATTCTCATTGTGCCAGTTGTAAACTCTATACCATTGCCCATGTAGTTTTTCTGCAGCCTTGTCATATGGGATTGCTTCAATGGCGATGGTTTTTATCAATAAGGTCATACTTATTAATATGTGCACTCAATGACCCTCCTCACTTTGCAGGTATGACTTTGTGAAAGTAAAATAGTGCACTTGCTCTTTCACTAAATTTGTGATGGTTTTGTGACTGTTAATAGTGAATTTTGTTTGTTGTTCTTCATTATCTTAGCAATTGGCAACTACCTTGATTATACACTTGGGTCAAAGAATGGGATACACAAAATCCGGATCTATAGATATGTTGACGACTAGAAAGCTTCTCCCAATTTCACTGTTTTTACAATGCTAACGTGGCATTTGCATTGGCGAGTTTAAAAGGAGTTAATATTCTGATGTATATCGCGATAAAGAGACTCAAGCCACTTGCAGTCCTGGTTGCTAGATTATTTTCTGGAAAAGGGAGACCTACGACACATGTCTGTGATGATGCTCTTATTTTATATATGAGAAGTTGCTTTTCATGGATTGATTATAGAGTTTTACTTCATGAAAGATTTCCGTCCTATTAGTTTGGTAGGTGGGATTTATAAAATTATTTCGAAGGTGTTAGCTAATCGTATGAGTTTGGTGATGGATAAAATTATTTCTAAACCTCAAAATGCTTTTGTTCGGGGTCAGCAAAAACTGGATTTAGTTCTGATTGCAAATGAGTGATTGGATAGCCAAATGAGGGAAGGTATTCTGGGGGTTTTTGCAAGTTGGACCGCGTGTGTTGGGATTTTTTTTTTATATGTTGAGAAGATGTGGCTTCGGAGATTGGTGGTGTGGATGGGTTGTGTTTCGACTGCTCAATTTTCTGTTTTAGTTAATGGCAACTCTTGTGGATTTTTTCAAAGTTCGAGGGGTTTGAGACAAGGGGATCCGTTATCCCCTTTTCTTTTCATTATAGTTATGGAGGTGTTGAGTTGCTTGGTGGAGGCTATTGTAGGGGGAGGTTTTCTTGCTGGTTTCTAAGTGGGAAAGAACATTAATGGTGCTTTATCCATTTCTCACTTATTGTTTTCAGATGATACTCTTATTTTTTGTTGTGGTGACAGTGGACAGATTCAAGCTTTAAGGGATGTTTTATTATGTTTTGAAGTTGTTTCGGGCCTTAAGGTGAACTCGGGAAAGTCGGAATTGGTTTCAGTGGGGGATGTGGAGAATATTAACCTTCTAGCGGATTTGTTGGGCTGCAAAGTTGCTTCCCTTCCAATGAAATATCTTGGGCTTCCATTGGGGGCATCTTTCAAAGCAAAGAATATTTGGGATGGTGTTGTAGAAAAGGTTGAGAAAAGATTGTCTAGTTGGAAGCCGCTATATCTAACAAGGGGGGGGGGGAGATTAACCCTTGTTAAAAGTACACTTTCCAATCTCCCTACATATTTTCTCTCTTTATTTCCATTACCGGTGGGTGTGGCAAATCGAGTTGAAAAATTGTTTAGAGCTTTTTTGTGGGTGGCATGGAGGAAGAGAATAAATTTCATCTTGTAAGTTGACAACGGGTGAGCAGTTCAATTGTGTTAGGAGGCTTTGGAGTGTGAAATTTGAACATTTTTAATAAAGCTCTATTAGGAAAGTGGTTGTGGAGATATCAATTGGAAGAGGATTTGTTGTGGAGAGAGGTTGTTGATCGGAAGTATGGAAGTGATTGGAGGGGTTGGTGTTCCAAGGAGGGTAAGGGGACTTATGGGTTGAGCCTTTGGAAATTTATTAGAAAGGGGTGGAACACTTTTGAAAAACATCTTAAGTTCGAGGTTGGAGAGGGTGCAAGAATACGTTTATGGTTTGATGAATGGTGTGGTGAGAGAGCTCTTCATATTATTTTTCCGAATGCTTTCAGCTTGGTTGGAAATTAGTAGACTGCTGTCTCAGAGGTGTTGTGTCGTGCTAATGGGACTGTGCATTAGAATGTGATTTTTACTAGAAATGCACAAGATTGGAAAATTGATGAGATAGTAGGTTTTTTCAGCTTTTTGTATTCCTTGAAAATAGGAGGAAATGGGAGAGATCGAATGTTGTGGAAACATACGGGGAGCAACAAGTTTTCTGTTAAATCATTTTATAAGGTGTTGACAGATCAACAACATATTTGTTTCCGTGGAAGAGTATTTAGAGGGTTTTTGTGCTATCTAAAGTTGCTTTTTCTACTTGGATAGCAGCTTTAGAGAAGATTTTGACGGTTGATAATTTAAGGAAACGTGGGATGATTGTAATAGAGTGGTGTTTCATGTGTAAGAAAAACTGTGAATTGATTGATCATCTACTTCTACATTGTGAGGTGGCTAGGGAGTTATGGGTTGACATTTTTAGTAGAGCTGGGTTGAGTTGGGTTATGCCAAAGAGTGTGGTGGAGCTTCTAGCATGTTAGAATAGGCATCGTAATAGTTCTCAACTAGCATCGGCGTGGAGGATGATTTCTTTGTGCTTAATATGGTGTTTATGGATGGAAAGGAATGAGAGGTGCTTCAACAACAAGGAGTGAGATGTGGAGGAAATCTGGAATTTTTGTGTCTTCTTTGGTTCATGGTTTTCTGCTATTGTACTAAAGGGAAGGAATGTTCATGAGTTTTTTTTTTCTTTTCAACTTTCTAGAATGTAATTAGGTGTCTCTTTTGTATACTTCCTCTGTACATAGGCTTCACCTAGTTTCATTTGATCAATAAAGTTTCTTATTTATAAAATAAAATAAAAAAAAAAAACTTATCTAGCATGCCAATTGTATTTTGGTTGAACTTCATGTTAACATTGTAGAGTAGGTGTTTTTAACTTGTTCCTTTTATTTTGGTGTCTAAAGTTAGTTGCTTAGTTAAAGCTGTAATTGCAGTCTAAAGCTTGAGTGGACATTACAAACAACAAAGATTTCTTGATGTGATCTACAGTGGACAGTACTTAATATTTCAATCAGCGGTGAACACTAGTGATATCATGATATGTAGTATATGCACCATAGAACGACTCCTATATTAATAAGCATGGGCTTAAATTCCTTTAAGGAGATTATAAGTTTGTGACATTCAGGTATCATATCCTGAACAAAATCTTTTTTTGATAAGTTCCTGAACAAAATCTAACCCATGGGAGTAGTATCAGACAATATGTTTGTCACAATCCAAGGATATCATAATTATTACCATGTTATCATCTCAAAGGTGTAATCGTGATTGAAAGAGCGCCTTGCCCAACTAGTTAACATTTAGGAAAGTTGAATTATAGTTGGGTCTTTTGAAATTTAGGTGCTTTAAAAAATTATTTGACTAAGCCCAACCCAGCTGTCAATTAGTTATTAGTGTTATGTTGTACTCCATGTCCCAATCCTAAATAAAGGAGCTCGTATGTTAGATTTGTAGGCTCTAACTAAAAATTTGTTTTAAGTGAAGTGGTTTTTCCTAAAATCTTTGATAAGTATTATGTTAAACTAGCAGAATAATCTTCATGACTATTATCTTCAATTAGTAAGTTCTAATCTGTCATGGCTTCTTTATTAAATTTCAGGTGTCTCTGAATCGACCGAAAGTTGCATGTGTTACCATTGTGCTTCAGAAGATTGTGGGTGCGAAGGAACTTGCAGGCAGTAAGGTTAGGATGCTCTGAACCTACCTCCTCCAATGCCCACCATTAGATGATGCAGTAGGACACCAAGATCCTCTATGTGTTAGGGTGAAGTTGAGCAGGGGCCAGATGGAGAAAATCCAACACATCGTGAACCAAATGGCACACGGGGAGCTAAAGGCTGCTCGAGAAGATGCTTTGATATAGGGCCACTTTCATGGTATAACCCTTGGAGTCCATCGCCCCTTCATGGAGCTCAGGCACCAGGAACTCGACGATGCTGGGTACCTTTTGGTTTGACTTCGCTACTCCAACTCACTTGAAGTCAACGCCGATTGCCAAGAACAACCATCAAACTGTTGGGACTCGGTGCGAACCTCGGGAGGGTCGATACCCCCTAGGGTTCAGGAGGCGCCAGGAGGATTAACGTAGTTGGAGCTTCGAGGAGTAGCATGGGAAGGGTTATTGGGAGCCAAGGGAATATGAAGATAGAGGAAAAAGAGGCAAGAAACACATAGAAGACGGAAAGGAAGGAAAACACAGAACATGCAAATGATTCGGAGAAGGGAGACGATGGCAAAGAGTGCAAGTTGGCCCCAAATGATGAAGGGGTCGAGGCTTAAATAGGCCCTCGTGACAGTTGGGATCCTAGATCGTAGGAACGCACGCGCCCCATGAGACCAGCAAGATGGACACGAATCCCACAGCGCGCACTATACGATATGACGTGGGACAATAAGAGCCGTCTGACACCATTAATGTGAGGGAAACCGAGCTAGCGTGGATACTTAAAAAAGAGGGATCATTCACAGGGGCGTTGTTAATAAAGAGTGGCATTTGTGCGTTTGAACATTGGGACAATAATGAGTAAAGATGCGACGATTTTTTTTCAGGAAATCCCCGACGAAAAATACACACTATTCCTGGTAAAATTACAAGAGAGGAAGAGGTGATTGACTCTTTTTTTGAAAGATATGCTGCTTCCCGGTCGAGCTGTCTTGTAAGGATCTGACGTTGATTTCCGATTGAGATGTCTACTTCTTGTTCCTTCTCTTCAATAAGAATACGAGAAGAGGAATAACTGCCAATTTCAAAGGCATGGAAGTTCAACAGACACAACCACATAAAGGAAGGAACAAGAAGAGAAGGGTGAAAAGAAATTCCCACCGAAATAGTCCGATAGGAATAGGCAGGGTAACTTTAAGGAAATTTTCCTTCCTCTAGGCCCATGAAGAACCACGAGGGGCCTAACCCGACCCAATGATCCTTTTCTAAGGGAGTCCTTACACCCCTTTGGAATACCCAACCCGCAAGTTAAAGAAATCTTTGAAGCAACCCCCACGCGAGAAAGATGAATGACAGGGACAAATGGGAGTCGACGCCCCAGCACCCCTAGTGACACCTAACACTCAAGGATCTGTACCTACAAGTGAGCGGGAAATGTGGATGGCCCTTGATTCCCTATCAGAGGGTATGGGGGAATGCGGTGCCTACCAAGCTCCACGCCACATTAAATGATCCTAAAAACTCAATAGAAACGATGAGAACTCCTTGACAAGGAGGACAAGATGTCTCCCCAGAAATCTCGTATAAAAGCCGACCCCCCAGGTACGAAGAATTCTCTCAAAGCTCTCGCACTCTAGCACAAACTATTAAGGAGATTTACTGACTTAAGCATCAGAAGCTCCTCGGCCACCACTGAGCCCCCTATGTTTTTTTGAGTGTGCAGGTATAAAGGTCTAGACCCAAGTTATTGAAACTAGGCTCAAAGGTGTACGAATCATAATGTTAACATATAGACTAAGTGATTAAAATGATTATTTTAATAGTTTAGATATAGGAATAGATAATACAATGTGGGTTGTATTTGAAATAGGTTACGCAAAATAGAAAAAAGTGACTTTTTATCGTTAAATTTACTAAATTTTTGTAGTTTGACAACCTGTCGATGACTGCTATTTGTAGATAACGATTCTTTTAAAAAATTTCAATTGAGATCAAATGTAATAACATTAAGCCATTTCTATTTATAAGATAGTTTTTAATAATTATTATTTTAGATTCAATATTCTCAGAACATTGAGGTGTAAATAACACATTCACGTTTTGATTTACGGGAAATATTTCAATTTCAGCAGAAATTTTGAAGTTTTGACTTGTACATTCCTCTTGCAGCCCAAGGAGCTAACACGAAATCGAACATAATGAATGGAGCATTGCTTTTAAGAACTAAGGAAGATTTTGGCAAAATCTTGAAACCAAGACACGGACAATTACTCAAAGGGAAGGGGTCAGATCCAGCCACTAGGTAGGGGCCGCCAGCTGGTCATCCGGCGGGAAGGGGGCAATCACAATTTTTATTTTTGGAAAATAAGTTATTATAATTTTATTTTTCATTTTAAAAAATAAGAGGAAAAAAACAGTTTTTATTTATAGACTGCCACGTGTCTTCCGTTTAGTATAATGGAGGAAATTTGTGAGAGAGCTAATCCAAAATTTGTCAAAACATAAGCGGGTATTTATTTAAAAAAAAAATAAAACAACTAATCAAGTATTCCTTAAATAAAGTTCAATTGAAGCAGATCATATAAGAAATGTTCCCTTAACATTCCTTCTCAACTAGGTTGATCAAACAAAAAAACCATAAAAAAAAAAAACCCAAAATTACAACAAATAAGAAAGGAGCTTCTCATAACATCTTCAGAGTCATCATTGATGCTTATTCTAGAAATAAAATATATAGCCTATCGCCTTAAGGTGTGCAGAATGTACTCGGCATACAGGTCCCTGCATCAATTTTAACATACCAACTTTAGTTTGTGCAAGTGTGGAAATTTGCTCAGCAAATCATATTATTTGGAAGAGAAATCTGACAGATGCTTATTTGATTGGATGAGGATAAAAATGTCCATATTAACTGCATGCTCCCATGTAGCTAGACTTACATTGAGTACTGGATGGCTTCAATGGCAGTTGTTGAAGGTAAAAAGTCATTGACTGCAACCTCTTTGTTCTCATTCTTCTTGTCTGTCAAATATATCACAAAACATCCCAATATTATACATTAACATAAAATAAACTTACAAATCTAAAGTTGGGAAACAAGTTTTAGATGTAATAGTTCGAAAGGTTACAGTCTTCAAAGAAGCGGCGGATCTCGGACAAGCGATGAGGGGCAAGCTCTTTGATGTCAGTATAGTGCTTATACTCTGGATCATCAGCACACACTGCAATTATCTTATCATCTTTCTCTCCCTGGATTGAAGGCACAAAGCTGTTATTACCAAACTAAGACATGAAATTCCAAATGTTCTGTTTGTTCAGCTCTTTGAAAGTGTACCTGGTCAATCATAGGCATAAGTCCTATGGCTCTGGCTCGGAGAAAGCAACCAGGAAGGACGGGCTCCTATTCAAGTCACAGACGGTTTAGGATGGTATTGTTAACATGAAGCTCAAACATGCAAACACCAAGAACTCTCGTAAATTGACAACATAGTACGTGGTGGCAAATTCATCACTGGCAATTTATTTGGTAGATTTGTGACAAATTTGTTGAACTACTGCAATGGCTTGGAGAAAAGTGAAAAAAGAAGAAGTGAAGAGCAATGTGCACTTTGTGTCTCAATATTTGAAAAACCCAGGAATTTACAGTTTGTATTCAGGGATCTCTGGAAATGGAATATGGGTAAACATTGGAACTTTCTACAATAAATTATTCTTTTGTATACTCAATAAGAAATATGTCGAGAATTTAACAATATCAGAATTATCTAGAAAATATGACAGTGAGATTTGTTTTTCAACACTCAAAGAACTGAGAAATGAGAATTTTCTATTGAATATACATAAATAGGAACACTAAAAAATTACCTGCATTAGAACTAAAACATCCAATGGATCATTGTCTTCACACAGTGTGCGAGGAATGAAACCATAGTTATGAGGATATACTACTGACGAATACAAAATACGATCAACCTGAGCAATTGATGAAGATGGTAAGATCAATCTGATGGAAGATATCTAATCAAAGTACAAGATAGCAAAATGCAAGAACTAAGATTCTCCCAGAATAGAAGATAGCAAAATGCAAGAACTAAGATTCTCCCTGAATAGAAGTATGACTGAAAAACCCTTCCAAAGATCTTACAGTCCTCATTCAGCAGAAACACCCAAAAAAGTACTTGGACTGGAAGCATTTTGAACCAACCTTTTCTAGTTAAGTATGCTTCGACGCAAAGCCGAAAGAATATACTTTTCAGACTAGCACTAAAATCTTCCATTTAAGAGGACGAAATGGTCAATACCTTAATTAGTCCTGTCTTCTTGTCAAGCTCATATTTCACCTTACTTCCCTTTGTGATCTCAACAACCTGTATCATTCCAATTAGTAATACAACAAAGAGATAGATTAGAAAATGTGCCTGAAGAAAACGAGTTTCAATTTAAAAGTTGAAAATTCTTGCTAGGAAAGAGAAAGTACTGGAAATTTAAGAAGGCTGAGAAAAGTTGGCAGCTGGGAAATGGAGTCTAATTGATGTTAAGAATAATTTGCAAGGTAAGGAGGTAATGGTCACAAAATTAGCCTGCAGCACTAATGTTTTACCCACTGGGATAAAAGGGAACGCTGCTGGATTGGGTTGCATGGGAATGACCATAAAGAAGGTGTAACTGCTTTGATAATTCTTATTAGACAAGTGATATTTGCATGCTGGGAAAGAGTTAGAGATTCATAAAGAAACAGAAATTACTGTGCTAAGATGGTGATCTTAATTGCATGCTAGAAATCTCACTTGAACATTCATTTAGCATGTTACCACCCAAAAGATAAAAAAACAAAGTTAATATCTTCTAGTAGGTCCCCCTTTTAAAAATTGAGGGAGATTTTGGTTGCATTATTGGATGCGCTACAATCAATACAGAAAATACAGAAAAAAATAAGGCAGACAAAATTCAAGGGCTGAACATGTTTATTCCCTTCACTAACAAACCACTTCATATTGTAAAGCCAAGTTCGAAAACATACACAGTTGAAAATATTAGGAGCTCCAGGTCCTGCAGACAAAGTTTTATGGAACGGAATTAGTACCTTTTAAGTTTATATGAAAGCTGAATATAGTGGGTTTATACATACCAATCTCGAGATCATGCCAAGGGTGTGCAGCAACTGATCTCCTTGACAAAGATGAAAGGATTCTCTCATTCAATCGGGGAACTGAACGTCGAGCATGATGTTCTTCAGCTTCAATTTCATGTGCCTCGTCACTCATCTCTAATAAGATGCAGAAAAAGTATCACATGGAAAGCTTGATAAAATATTAAAATTAATGAAGCTGAGGATTCAAAAACTCTGGTTCTTAAATCAGGATGACAAATATGAGAATTAATTATTTCAGTTGCAGGAGGTGGCAATGCCATAATCCTTATGCAGTCTGATATTTAGCAGCCAAGATTATATACAAATCACTCTCGAAGCAAATGACATTCAGATCAAATACACTTCCTTTTTGTGAAAATAGAATGTAAGGTGATATCCTGGATCAAGAGCCCACTACAAAACATGTGTTTGGGTGTGGGGGCCTGATCCAAAATAACCACATTAAGGGCCCATATGTGTCATTTGATTTTATGGAGTCTACCAATGAAGTCATTCGAAATGCCTCACGTCAATTGGTATGATCGAGGATGATTAAATCCAGAATAATATTGTTCTCCTATTAACATCCTAATTAAAATCTTATGAGACCTTTTACATACAAGCCAGTGTGGAGGGCATACTCTTCACCCTGCTGATATGGCAAAATTTGATTTGTAAGAGATGTTTAAAATTAAAATCTTTTACTAATCAAATTATAACATGCCAGCAGTGTGGACTGGCTTGCAAGTGTAATTTTTCAAATCTTATACCTAAGCAACACCCGTATTTGAATTGAAATATTTTGACATGTCTTCTTTTTTATACATCTTTTATTTTCAACAGCTCACCAGGTTATCATCAGCCCGAAACAAATCAGTGATGAATTTTGGAAATTCTGTAGTGAAAATGAAACAGAATGAATTAATCCACAATTATCTTAAAGGTATACGAAACTTTCTAACCATTGTGCTTAGAAATTGAGACTTGAGTGTTTAAGCCTCGTTTGTTTTCAAAACTCCTCTCAACTCATCTCATCTAATCATTACAACTTTTTTAAATTCCCACATAAAATAAAATAAACAATTCAACTTTTCAAATCCCCAAACAAAAATAATATTAAAAGAATATATTCTAACAATATTTTATTCAACTTTTAACTTTAATCTCAACTCATCTGTAAAAACAAACGAGGCCAATCAACTCTTGCCATCTTAGGATGAAAGTGGTTAGTATAAAAATGATACTGAGGCATTATAACAAGAGTTATACTATTTAAAAGTCTAGTGTGTAACATACCACTTACTGTGGACCCATTTTATTCATAAAAAATGTCAAATTACCAATATTGACGTGACAGGCTTCCATATCATCTTGGTATGCTTGGAGCATCAATAAATAGGTTTGCAAATTAAAGTTATTCTTTGGGAATTCACCTCCCTCTAACTATCAAATAGTTGCGATATACCTCATTTTTTCTTTTAAATTAAAAGATAAAATTACATCAGAAAAAGCAAACCTAATAAATACATCTATCAAATTAAAAGAAATACAAAATTTTCAACAAACGTTTTTTAAAATAAATATTTTTTAGAAAAAAATTTCTTAAAAAATCACGTTTGTTACTTTTTATATTTTTTTGTTTTGAAATTAATTTTCATTTTTTAGTTCTTATTATTGTTTCTTTAAATTCTCAACCTTATTTATTTATTTTTTTGTTTGAATTACATATCAAGAGCATTCATATCAACATATAAATTAGAGGGGCTACATTGAAATTTTCTGAGAGTTTGAGGTGGTGATTGTCAAAATTGATTAAAAAAGAAAAAGGTAGCCCCACGGGCCACAATCCACACGCATTAGAATGGCATGACTTTAATCTACAAAATGGAAATGGATCCACCATATTTAAGGTGCAGTTTATGACTTCAGAAATCTACTGTACATACTACTATTAGAGATCAATCATGACACCTACTCCAACATATGACAATAATCCCAATACAAAGAACTTATTATGACTCTGCGTAAAGAAAGTAAAACCTAAGAACATATGCGAAATCTGGTATCTGAAAAAGGCGATCGAGAACATGCAATCCAAGAAAAAGACGGAAACGTAGTAGTGCAAGAAAAAAGAATAAATCAGGAGAAACATACCGAAAAATGTGGTAGATCGTGGGAGAGCTAGAAATATGGTTTTGGAAGAGAGGAGAGATAGAATATGGATGGGCGGAGGTCTTAACCCAGCACTACGGCCCCTCACATTTATAGAGAGAGAGCGAGAGAGAGAGAGAAAGGGAGGGAGAGAGGGATGGGGTTGTTCAATTCTACGAAGCCCTGCCTAGTTGTCCGTTGGGGAGAGAAGTTAGCTGCGTCTTCCACATGCTCTCCCCTCCAAATTTTCAGTCGGTTATTCTATAATGCTTAAATGCTAACATAATAGCCGTACTTTTTTTTTACCAAATATTAAAATAGTCCTGTACTTTATTTCTTGTGCAGATTAATTGATAAATTCTATACCCTTTTAAGTTTTTGACTTTATTAAAGGGTCGCTGCATGGCCACCCACTTTTTTTTTTTTCAATTTATTTTGATAGTTTTTAATTTAAAGAAATAATAGTTATAATTATAAAGTGTATAAGTATTGTATATATTTTTTTTAATAAGTATATGATAAATATATAAAAAATAACTTTTTAAATAATGAATTTTATTTTTTAAAAATAAATAGACGATATCTGTATATGACGTATCTAATATTATTATTTAATTTAAAATATATTTTTTGTTTATTCTATATAATTAAAAATGTATCAACATCGCATTGATGGTAATGGTGTGGTGTATATAGCTTGTAGGTGGCAGTCTTCATGACTGGAATTGACCTGATGTAAGACAATTAGGAAAATGTTCCTATTCCTCTAATTTATATACACTATATACACTATATTCCATTCAACGTCTATTTATTTTTAATTTTTTTTAATAGATATGTGGTATAGGATTTTTAAGTAGAATAAAGTCAGATCTATATAGCAAAATCTTCTCAACTCTATTCGAAAGCTTCTACACCATCATTTATATGATATAATTTATTTTAAAAAATAATTTTAAAAATTAAATTATATTACAAGAACAATAAATGACGTAGATAATTTAAAATAGCATTTTTGGAATGACTAATACCTTACAATAGGCGAAAAGCAATGCATAAAATTCTCCACCACAGCACCACTAATTATTCGACGTTGAATTGGCGACAGAGTCCATGTGATATGGAATATATCCTCGAAGATTTGCACTTGCTCGGGGGATTACAATGTCCGAAAACTGAGAACCTCTAATAAATAAATAATTATATTATTGGTCCAAATTTCTTCTCACCACGTTGCCACTTGCCTGCTCGTTGGGAAACCGGTGTCCACGTAGAGATGAAAAATTCCGTTTCATGTGGACTCTTAAAATGCACGTCTTCTCCACGAAGCCAGCCCATTCCCACAAAGCCAACCTCTTCCTTTCATCTTCTCCACTATAGACCCGGTTTCCACAAATCCACGAAGTCACCAGCAAAGTCCCCTTCATCGTCTCAACTCAGAGCAATCCTTTCTCCTCTCCACTCATATCTGATTTTGGAGGTAGCCTTTTTGCTTTTTGCTTTTTTATTTTTTATTTTTGGATTTATTTTTTCTTCTACATAAGCTTTGCCACGTACGACCGGTTGCATCTCGTTTATGCATGCCGGTTGTACGTAGCAAAACTCATCTAAAAAATACTAGTTCCATAATGTGCCCTTATCATTAGTTTGCACTCAATTTTTTAGTCAAATTAATTTAAATTTAATTTTAAAAATTGGATTTTCCATCATGTGGATTCTTCAAATCATTTCAGCATTGATTCAATTAGACCATCGGAATAATGTTTTTACAGCAAAAGAAATTAGTAAGCACAAACCTTTTAAAGATTAGTGGGCTCGAATGGATAATGAGATGTAATGAGATGATTTTAGATGAGTTGAATAAAATATTATTAGAATATTATTTTTTAATATTATTATTATTATGGGATTTGAAAAAATTGATTTGTTTATTATATTTTGTATGAGAATTTAAGAAAGTTATTATGATGAGATGATATGAGATAGATTGAGAGTATTTTTGTATCCAAATGGGGTTAAAATGTTGTGTTCCATTGTTCGGTAAAAAGCCTGACGATGATACATAATGTCAGAATTGCCAGCCAGTCAGCAACATCTTGATGTTACTATCTAATCTATGTGGGTAATCATGAATCGAATATGTGGTAAATAAATTAAGTAACAGCGAAATAAGTAAAAGTTTAGTAAAAAAATTAATTAATTACTAATTGTACTAGAGGTTTAAACCGGTAAAGGTTTGTCCATTAACAATAATAATATCCACATGTCATTGTTATCTCCCAAATAATCTTATACAGCACCATCTATTCATCACTTACGTCCAGGTACGATAAATCGAACATAGTTTGTCGCTTGACTAAATAATACATCTTAATAAAATATAAAAAACAAATAACGGAGATAGGCCTCTGTTTCTATGACTCGGACAGTATCGGTCCTTTTTTTGCCGAAAACTCTTCTTAGGCTACGTTTGCATCAAGGTCTACGGATAAACGAAACCAAAGGTATGTTAAACCTCTATGACAATACTACTAATGAGAGACAATGCAAATAAAAATGCATGCACAATTTTATGTAAATGGATTGGGAACACATATCTTTAATATGCATGGCGAGGAATCACCATTCAAATAGAAACACATGTATTCATAGTTATGACGAGAAACCACCATCTAGATAAAACTCAAGTATATAAACATGACGAGGAATGTCGCGCTGAAAATATCTACAAGTATACAAAATCGTAACAAGTAGTAAAATATTTTAAAAGAAAATGGATGTCGAACCCACGGAGAATAATTATGTTATTGAGTATTGAAATTTACTAAATTAATTACTATTTAATTTAAATATTTTTAATGTTTTAATGTTTTAGAAGAATAGATTATAAACTAAACATAAGAAAAGTGCATTAAATTTAGATTTTTAAATATAATAAGAATAGACCAAAGCATTTGATTTCACCTAGCAAATCCTGCACAATTTATTCTTCCTTGTTATAGAATTTTAATTATCTCAGGTTGATAAAAAAGTCCATTAACTATTCAATATTTTCTCTCGAACAATACTAAAAATATCTCCAATTAATAACTCCATATCTCTATGTGAATTTAACTAATTGGAGACTCATTAAGTTTTTTAGATTTTTCTTGAAAATCACACTAATAGAGGTAAAGTATCTCTACTTCCACTCAACTCAAGGTGTTTAATCCTAGAGCTCTAATCACAAATCACCTCTTGGTCTAATTGCGATTCAATGGATTGAACAATAATTAGTTAGAAAATTGCAAGCATTAAGAACAAAGAATAAAAACTCAATCATGAAAATATTGAAAATACGATAACTTAGAATATAAATTGTGTGTTCAATGTTAGACTACATCAAAGCTCTAGAAAATAAAATTAGTTCATAATGAAATTGAAAAAAAGATAATAAAACTAGTGTTCTTCGTTGGAGTCAGTTGATGAAGCATGTGACTCTTGCCTCTGCTCCCCAGATCCGCTTCCTTGAAAGAAACTTAAAGAATAAACTCTGGAATATTGGATTTTAAAACTCAAACTCTCCTCCCTTAATTTCATGCTAATCATATGTTTATATAGGGTAGAAAAGAAATCCTAATATTTCTATGATTTTCGCCTAAAAAATTTTCTAACTTTTAGGACTTATATTGGTAGCCTTATACGAGCTCTAGTAGTCAGAATTTAGAAATACTTATTAGAGACAAAGTTGTAGCCCTTTAAGGTAAATTTCCAACTAATCCAGAATTTTATCAATTGGATATATGAGTAGAAAGTTATGATTGAACCACTCAAGTATGTCTAGGTTATTTCCTTGTGTATTTCAAACTTGGACTTCTTGTGGATTCCTTCTGTGATTTCTTCCTCTCTTTTTTTCTTGATCAAAATTACTTTCAAACCCTTTGCTAGTTGTTACCTACAATGTCGTTTAGGTTGATCTTTTAATTTGATCGGTTAGACTGGTCGCCAAAATCTTCTCACCTAAATCTCCTCGGCTCTCTTCAAATCTCATTGTCTCTCGTCGGTCTAGATCTGTAGTATCTTCTTTTGTACCAAATTGCTTTCTTTTCGCCCTAAATAAAAGAGTAATAAAAATCACATAAAAATTACATTTATCAAATACCCCCAAACTTAAGCTTTGCTCGCCCTCAAGCAAAGAAGAAAAGAAAGACAATTAAAACAAGCTTTGGTTTGATTAATAAAATTTATTGTTTTAAAAATTGTCTAAAGTCTGTAATTCAAAGAATCATTCACGATCAATCAAGTCCCAAAATTTAAATCAAAACTCAATTTCACCGCATTATCCATCCTCACATTCGTGCATACATATCATTCTCACTTCATCATTAGCTCCCCGAATAGTTTATGCAAACAAGTAAATAAATAATGGATCTCTAAAAACTTCATAGGCTTGCTTTTCAAATCACTCTCCACTAAAGTAGAATAGAAACTATCACCAGGAATCAATACGTCTTTATTAAGCTTGAAATGTAAGGCTAGGGTGAGGGCTACAAAGACAATGTAGGATTTAAACAAAGCAAGAAAACTTAAGTTTGAACACCAACATAACAAATAAAGCATTCTAACTTCTAGCACAAACATCTCTTCTTAATCATTGTGAATCTCTCCACATACATCTTATTTATTGTACTTTCAAGTATCTCTCTCTTTACCCTTCTATTTGGCAGGTCAGACATTTTCTTCTTCTTTTTTTGGACAATAACCCATACCTTTTCGACTGCCTTTGTATATGAATCTCGTCGGCCTTTTCTTGTCGACCACACAGTAGACGAGTTGACTTTTCACTCACTCAAACTTATGATTTTGATAATATGGCTATAATTAACTTTACTTGTAGACCTTCTACTTCTCTTGCCTTTCATGCTCTTGTGATCGGTGACTTTGTGTAAACTTAGTTTTTTTTGAAAGGTCAGGGAATCAGTGTTTAAGCTCAAATAGGGTAGGGAATATGAGGTTTACAAGAAAGAAAAAATATAAAGCCAAAATATAATTCAATAAAGTTCAAAGGGGTGGCTAGGGATAAAGATAATATATAGGTAAGCTTGAAAGGCTCAATGAATCCAAAGAATCCCTTAATCATTTCTCCAATAATATTTTGTTTAGGATTTCACCTTGAGTGTAATCAAACAAGTTCTAGAGTAAATTGAGACCATACAAATTCACAAAATGCACATAAAATTTCTCTAGGTATGTAAAATGATTAATGATCATTATAAGCATTCATTGAACATAGAAAATATCAAATTAATCAAGATCAAGTAAAGAATTAACAACTAGACTTAAGCAATGAGAATTTTTCCCAAAAATTATAATCAATTTCAATCATATTCTTATCATAAGCATTTTATTCATCAAACTATATTATTATTATTATTTTCAAAATAAATATAATAATTTCCCTTCCCCAAACTTAAATATCATATTGTCCTCAATGAGAAAGAGGAAGAAAAACTAAAGAAAAGAATGAGAGAAGGTAAGAGATGCTCCCTGATTTCTTTTTTTTTTTCAATTGAATATTTTCCTTGAAGGTGCAACCGCATACCCATTGGAGATCTCCTTGGCCGCTTCATTCCTGCAAAATGAAAGCAAAAGAGTAAAATTAAGTAAAAATAAAAATAAAATAAAAACTTGGGTTGCCTCCCAAAAGTGCTTTATTTAAAGTCTACAGCTATACATTATCCTCTCATCATTTATCACTGGCGAGATTAATGGAACACTTTTCCGAGTTAAAGTCTCCATCTACATAGGGTTTTTAATCTCGGTCCATTTACTTTAACTGTCCATTTTGTCTCGTGATGGACTTAAACCACCCCATAGGGAAATACACGGGTCACTACAAACGGTCCCGACCACCGAAAGGGTAGCTTTCTAGGGAAGAGTCGAAGTTTTGAGTTAAATAATAAAACTTTCTACCCGACTTTGAATTCTCTTATCAGAATATGCTTATCATGCCATCTTTTAGTTTTATGTTTGTAAATTCGAGCATTCTCATAAGCATCATTTCGAAACTCATCCATCTTGTTGATTTGCAATATTATCTTCTTGCCAGCTGTTTGTAAATCAAAGTTCAGTGTCCTCATAACCCAATAGGCTCTGTGTTCTAGCTCTATGGGTAGATGACAGGCTTTTCCATAAACGAGCCGATAAGGTGACATCCCAAACGGTGTTTTGAATGCTGTTTGATATGCCCTTAGCGCATCATCTAACCTTCTCACCTAGTCTGTCCGAGAAATACTCACGGTCTTCTCCAGTATGCGCTTCAGCTCTCGATTAGACACTTCAACTTGGCCGCTCGTTTGAGGATAGTATGGAGTCGCCATGTGATGGGCAACTCTATACTTAGTAGAGCTTCAAATTGGTGATTACAAAAATGCTTTCGGCCATCACTGATTATAGTCCTCGGAGTGCCGAATTGGGTAAAGATGTTCTTCTGCAGAAAATTTACTACGACCCTCGCATCATTGGTTGGCAAAGCGACTATTTCCACCCATTTGGAGACATAATGTACAGCCACCAAAATAAATTTATTAGAATATGAGGATGGAAAAGGATCCATGAAATATATACCCCAAACATCAAATAATTCAATCACTAAAATATTGTTTAAAGGCATCTCATGTTTTCTAGAAATGTTGCAAACCATTTGACAATGATCGCATAAATTAACAAAATTAAAAGAGTCTTTAAAAATAGTCAGCCAATAAAAGCCACATTGTAAAACTTTCGCTGCCCTTTTTGATCCACCAAAGTGGCCGCTCGCTTCCAATGAATGGCAATGTATGAGTATGCTCTCTATCTTTTCTACGGGCACACATCTCCTGATTATCTGGTCTTCTCAATGCCGGTATAGAAAAGGTTCCTCCCAAAAATAATATTTCAAGTTGGAGAAGAACTTCTTCTTTTGTTGATATGTCATCTCAGCCAGTAGAATTCTGGACAACAAATAATTTACCATGCAGGCATAACATGGAACGACTTGTATAGTCATTAATGGCTCATCCGGGAAGGTCTCATTAATTGAGAATTTCTCCTCACCAGCCGCCTCTTTAAGCTCAAGACGAGATAAGTGGTCGGCCACTACAGTCTCGGTACCTTTCTTATCTTTTATTTCCAAATCAAACTCCTGAAATAGCAAAATCCAGCTTAACAGTCTTGGTTTGGCATCCCTTTTCAACAACAAGTATTTAAGAGCTGAGTGATCAATGTAGACGACCACCTTTGAACCTATCAAATAAGAACAAAATTTGGCAAAAGCAAACACAACCGACAACAATTCTTTTTCAGTAGTAGCGTAATTAAGTTGAGCTTCTGTTAAGGTCTGACTTGCATAATAAATAACATAAAATTTTTTATCTTTTCTTTAATCCAAAACAGCCCTTATAGCATAATCGCTAGCATCACATATTAATTCTAAAGGTAAATTCCAATCTAGTGATACAATGATAGGTGCTGAAATTAATTTCTTTTTCAATGTTTCAAAAGCATGCAAACATTCATCAGAAAATTCAAACTTAGTATCTTTGATCAACAGATTGCAGAGAGGTTTAGTAATTTAGGAAAAATCCTTGATAAACCGACGATAGAATCCAGCATGACCCAAGAAACTTCTCACATCCTTCACATTGGTTGGTGGTGGGAGTTTGTCAATAACTTCTATTTTTGCTCGATCGACCTCAATTCCCTTGAAGGAAATGTGGTGGCAAAGCACAATTCCCTCCTCGACCATGAAGTGACATTTTTTTCAATTTAAAACAAAATTTGTCTCTTTGCATCTCTGCAAAATCAAAGATAAATTAGATAAACAATTATCAAAAGATTGACAAAAAACTGAGAAGTCATCCATGAAGACTTATAAAAATTTTTCCACCATGTCTGAGAAGATAGACATCATGCATATCTAAAAGTGGCTGATGCATTGCAAAGATCAAAAGGCATGCGCCTATATGCAAAAGTGCCATAAGGACAGGTGAAAGTGGTTTTCTCTTTATCCTTCAGTGTAATGGCTATTTGATTGTAACCTGAATATCCATCTAGAAAATAGTAGTAAGCGTAGCCGGCAAGTCTTTCTAACATTTGATCGATAAAAGGTAAAGGAAAATGATTTTTCCAAGTTGCATCATTAAGTATTTGATAGTCTATGCATACTTGCCATCCCATGACTATCCTCATCGGTATGAGTTCATTGTTGTCATTCTTGATCACGGTTATCCCTTCTTTTTTTGGGATGACTTGCATTGGACTTACCCATGCACTATTTGAGATTGGATAAATAATCCAGGCATTTAAAAGCTTCAATATTTCTTTATGCACCACTTATTGCATTGATGGGTTCTCCTCTGGGGTTGGATGATCGACTTAAAATTAACCTCCATTAAAATCTTGTGCATGCAAATTGAAGGAATAATTCCTTTTATGCCCGAGATGGTCCAACCCAAGGCCATCCTGTGTTCCCGCAAAACTCTCAGGAATTTCTCCTCCTCTACATCACTCAAGCAACTGTTAATAATAATTGAAAAAATAGAGTCCTGACATAAGAAAGTGTACCTTAAATTTAAAGGGAGCGGTTTGAGTTCAAACTTGGGTGGTTCCTTACTTGGAGATGTCGGCCGAGATGAGTTTAACTCTTCATCTTTTGGTTTTATTGAAGGAGGAAAGGATGGTGTAGCTTCCAAATATTTCTCACACTCCCTAACCTCTTCATTTTCGGATTCAATAGATGTTGAGTGAGTAAGACACACCTCAAGTGGTAGCTTTGGAAATTCAGCTCCATAAATCTCGTCGGCTATGACCACGTCTCTGTCGCTTATTTGAAAACAAGAATGTACCTCGGAAGGGAATTCCATATATTTAAAGACATCAAAAGTGATCTACTTCTCGCCGACCCTCAAAATGAGTTTCCCTTGCTGGACATCAATTAAGGTTCTCCCCGTTGCAAGGAAAGGTCGGCCTAGTATCAAAGGGTTCTCCTCGTCCTCCTCCATATCAAGCATAATGAAGTCGGCCAAGAAGATGAACTTATCAACTTTCACCAGTACGTCCTCAATGAGTCCTATCAGGTATTTAATAGATATGTCTGCCAACCATAGAGAGATAGTGGTCAGCTTTGCTTCTCCAAGACTTATGTCCTGAAAACAAATAGAGGCATTAGATTAATACTTGCCCTAAGTCACATAAAGGTTCATCAAAATAGGAATTTCCTATAGTGCAAGGGATCGTGAAACTCCCCAGATCTTTCAACTTAGGAGGCAGCGTCTTTTGTAAAATTGCACTGCTCTCCTCAGTCAGTATTACCGTCTCATGCTCCTTCAACTTCCATTGTTTGATAATATATCCTTCAAAAGTTTTGCATATTTAGGCATTTTCTCTGAAGCTTCAATGAGATGAATATTAATATGCAGTTGCTTAAATATACTAAAAAATTTAGAGAACTGATTATCAATCTTTTTTTTTTTTTAATCTCTGCAGAAAAGGAATTAATGGATCATAAATTAAAGGAGAATAAGTTTAAGATATAAACTCTGTATTTCTTGGTTTTGCAGCCCTTTTATTCTCCTCAGTCTTTTTAGCTTGTTGGTTGGTCACATCCCGCTTTGTTTTTTTCACCTCAGATTTGGCTTCCTTCATCTTAGATTCCATGTTTTTGTCAACTTTTGCATCTCACTTGGTATTTACTGTTTGCGACTGGTCATATGTCCGCCCACTTCTTAGTGTTATGGCTTTGACATATTCCTTTTGATTGGTCACAGTGTTACTCGGTAAAGTCCCTGATGTCCTCTTGGTAAGCATGTTTGAGAGTTGATCGATTTGCGCCTCAAGATTTCAAATTGAAGCTGAGTTGTTTTGGATCACCATATCAGTCTTTCGCATATACTGCATAAACATATCTCAAGTGTTGGTTTCTTCTCTTGTTGTGGAATTTGTTTAGGTGGTCTAACCAGCCCTTGATTATTGTTCCATGGAAAATTAGGGTGATTTCTCCATCCAGGATTGAACGTGTTTGAATTTAGTGTTCTCTAATGCATTACGTGTTAGGAGAATTCTTGCCCACACAGATCTTGGCCAATCCTCTTCTAAGAAATAAGTAAGGAGTTCTCTTGGCCGATAAAGTAGACATGTAGTTTTTTTTAGTTGTAAATCATGTCTACCGCAATGAGCGCTGCTACATTCACTGCTCTCAGCGGTAGTTGTAGGTTGTGTTTTTATTTTTTTTATTTTTTCATATATGTATCTTTTTATACTTTTAAATATTTTTTAAAAGAATTAAAAAAATTATAAAATTATTAAATAATATTTTTTTAATCACTAAATAAAAAAAAAATTAAAAAATCAAAATAATAGAATGGAATAATAGAATTGAATGATAAGAGTACTATTCTTCATATTGCGGTAAATATGCATTATTCCTTCCCCATCCACTTCCAAAAAGTAAAGTCCCTGACAAGACCCGTAATATTCACGCACAATAATTTTCTAATTTTCCTTCTCTCTTTTTTTTTTTTTTTTTCTTTCATTTCCGTTAGCAGTTAGCATACTCATCTTCATTTAATGGGCAGTGCTACCCATCTCACACCCATTTAAAATTATGTTATTTTATCATTTTATCTTATTTTACTTACAAACATGTCATTTTCATTAAGTGGATAAAAAGATAAAATGACATATTTTTAAATGGATGTAGAGAGTGTGAGGTTTATATCTAGAATTTTTCTCATCTAATTTTACAAATGTTCTTTTTCTTAGAATCTCTGAAAAACATACACATGTTTACACATGCAAGTTACACACACTACGCAGAATCAGCGACATTCACATCCTTAACTTGAGTTCCCAAATTCAGTACAGAGTCTCAGCTTTTTGTTGCTGACATGAACAACCAATTTTGAACGATTCAGGGAACGTGTATAGAATCAGGAGACATTGATATCATTTGGAGGAGGCTGGAATTTGAGAATGTTTCCTCTAGAGCAGGACCCCTCCTACTACTTCCATCAATGCTTTCTTTAGTAATATGTACCAACTCCCTTGCAACATCCATCATACCAAGTTTTCCATCTCTACCAAACAACAAACACCTCGTTGCAAGGTCTGCAACTATCTCTATTTGCTCTCGACGAAAAGGCGGTTGCTCGTGATAGTAAAGGAATGGATCCACAATCTCCTCTAGCTTTCCACACTTCATTTTTTGCAAAGCTACAGTTGGCATGTCAAAGTGATTTGAGCCTGAAATAATCTCGAGAAGAAGAACTCCCAAGTTATAAACATCACTTTTGTGCAAATCAGACCCATTCCCAATGCTTGAGGTGAGTAGACCGAGCCCGGCAATCTTCACCGAAAAATCATCATTTAAAAACAAGCAACTGGATCTGAGATAATGGTGGTAGATGGGAGGAGAAATCTCACTTTGCAGGAATGCAAGAACACTAGCTGTTTCAGCCGCTATGTGCAACCTCTTGTACCAGTCAAGACCAATGTTATGTTCTCTACTATGAAGTAAATGTTCCTCCAAAGTACCATTTGCAGGATACTCATAGACCACAAGTGGGGCATAGCCAGCGTCGATACAGCATCCAAGGAGACGGGCCATATTCCGGTGTTGAATGAGGGATAAAACCTCGATTTGGGATAGAACTTGAAGTAGATCTCTTTCATTGTCACAGTGTAACTTAAGCACAGCTATGTGGGATCTATCCCCAAGAATCCCGGCATAAATTGAGCCATTACTGCCAGCTGCAAGTGTTTGACCCTTTTCAAACCCTTTAGTGGCATGATCCAGCTCATGGTAATTGAATAATCGAGTCCTACATGCTTTGCGGAATGAGATGGTGCTGTGAAAGTATGCCTGGTCTGTGTCAAATTTCCCCTGCTTAACATGCCGCTTGATTAGATAGAGAAGTGCAGTCAATGAGGCAACTATCAGAACCGAAGCCAGAACTCCTGCACAAGTAAGAGGCCATGAAGTTATTTGTTATTCTGATTGAAAATATATTGCAATTTTTAATCAGAAAACAAAATCTTCAAACTACCATTTCATACTAAAACTGCAAAAATATGAGGGTCTGATTCTTGGATACGTACCAGCCACAATCACGATTTTCCTTCCACTAGTTTGTTTATTGTAGCAGTCAGTCCCAAATGCTTCCCGTCCGTCCTTAATGCATGCTGTCAAGACATGTCTAATACACGTGAATATATATATATATATATAGCTATCAGAGATTCAGAAGGTGTCTTAAGCAATTTCAGTAGCAACGAGAATGTGACAAATTCAAGCAAGTAGAGGAAAAATGTGTACTTTTAAGTGATTCAGGACCCTTGCAGTTGGATTTAAAAAAGGATTAATAGCCTATCATCATAAAGAATACACGGATTATATTTATTTATTTTTGTTATGTTCAGTGAATTTAAGGAGAAGGTGTATGGATTCCATTGGTTCATACAAATCTCATTTCCTTGGATGTGTAGTTAAATCACCAGCGCCTGCCAAAGACTGGCTGAAAGCTCTCTAATGATAGTTGAGACAAATCAAACACATAGGATGCTTAAAATGAAATTTAATTCATAATCACTTTCAAGGAAAAGCTCATGATAAATGTGCAAAAGTTGAACATAAAAGAAAGCAGTTGAAATAACAACTCACACTTCAAGCACCCTATTCCATTTGCAAATCCATCGCCAGAAAACCCATCTTGACACAAGCACCTTACCCCTGCTTCAATTCCTGTAGCATTCACAATATATCCATTGCTAGCACATGCTCCCCTTGATGAATTCCTTGGAATAGCCCATTCCAACTTAACTCCACGCTTACCTGCACTAGCCCCCCTCAGAACAGCCCAACTCCCGAACCCTCTGCACCCAAACTTGGAAAAAACGGTAAAGCCATCTCCAATATGCCATATACTGTGATCAGAAAGTGGATAGCAGCAGGCAGGGGAAGCATCACTGCCATCACAACCGGGCATGTTAATTGTTTCGCATTCTGCTTTGCATAAAGAAGAATCCTCGCAATCATACAACCCAATGACATTGTCAACCGACACGCTGAAGTAATTACTTGTGGAAAAACTGAAGGCATGCAAATCATTATACTGACGACAGGAAGAGAGACCTGGAAAGTCGACCAGTACACCATCAGAGAAGAATTCGAGAATCCGATAGCTTTCAGAAGCAATATTGAGGAAAGGCATGGTGGAGTTGGAGCATGAGAGATGAAAAGCATCAGAAACCGACCCACATGAAGTGTTCATATAAAATGGGAAAGGGATATGAAAGCTCCCACATTTCTCATTGCACGGAGTTGGTAGCAGAAGGGGCTGTGCCTGTTCATATTGTTGAGGTTCAGGGAGAGACAGGGATACGGGCAGTTGTTTAAGAAGCCCAATAATAATAACGAAACTAAAGAGGAGAGGAAACATTTTCTGTGAAAGGGTGGGCGTACCAGAGAGAGTAATGAAAGAAATGAGTAACAAAGAGTTAAATAGGATACGAACATTGCCTTTTTGCTGCCATAATAGTAGTTGTTGAACAATGTGAGGTGTAAGCAGATATATAACTGACTGTCATATCTCTAACCAAGATATACTTGGCCATGTCAGAAGTGAGCTTCAATCTGATAGAAGGAGATGATAACGTGGCAAGATCACAGATAAAGTAGAGAATTGAGGAGGGCATAGAAGTTGGGAAAGGGTGAGAAGATTGGTCTGTGGAATGGCCTACAGCTTGTACCATATGGGATGTTGTGCTAGAGTGTGTTTTTCCTTCTAGTGACTCTTATATTATGGAAAGGACGTGCTACATCCACGCTTCCAGCTTCCAAATTGGTCTTTTTTATTTTGTTATTTTTTTTACATGTATTTTTTAATATTTTTAAATATTTTTTAAAAATAAAAAAATTATAATATTATTAAAAAATATTTTCTTAATCATTAAGTTAAAACAAATTAAAAAATAAAATAAAAAATTCCGAACGATAAAATCAAGCTGTAGAAACTAGTGATAAGAATATCATTTTCTTTAAAAGATTACAAGAAAAACAAGGCACTACAACTATCACTAGTAGCTTTTGGTATTTTTTTTTTTTTGGCTTTTTCTTATATGTAATACTTAATGCTTTTAAATATATATTATTTTAAAAATTTACAATATTATTAAAAAAACACTTCCTTAATCATGAAATTTAAAAAAAAAAAAAAAGTGAGCAGAAGCTGGGAGCAGTGAGCCATTATTCTTATGTAAATGGTTTCGAGATTAATTTTATAAAAAATGACAGTTGTAGTTGTGATTGTGAAAGTGTCATGCAATCACTTTAAAAAAAATAAATACAGAATCTATATAATGAAATTAATTTTTTAATAGTAATTCTTGTTCTTTTTCAAAATAACTGTACGACGTTTGTGTATTTTATAACTGTACGTAATATTATTCTAATTATATATATATTCATATTAATATAGTAATGTAAAATTAAAGTAATGTTGTTCGAGAATTACGGTGTGCCAGATCTATAATCTGTGTACTATATATTAGTCTCGAAAATGCAAATTTGCTTGTATTGTAACTAACAAAGACCCCCAAATTCCAAGACCACGCGTGTTGGCTACTCTTTAACTCGCTCCTCCAGTCACTATGCAGCGACATTTGTGCTCACACAACGTTTGGTTTGGTTTGGTTCGCTTTCATCTCACATGCAAATGGTCAAAACGGAAACACGATTTTTCTGGGTATTCTCTTCTTGGTAGTGTTGTTGTGATTGTGACCTTGGTATTGGGATGCCAGATTTGCCGGGTCATGTGGCAGAATTTCACAGGCTCGTAGCCTCATCACAAGGTCTCCGTCACTGTGCTTTCGTCTACCTCACCGGGATTAAGCCGGAGATTAGAGTACCGTCGATGGTGACTGGCGGTCTTCTGAGGCTGATGTACGCATACAAGAAATTATGATTCTCAAGAATTTCCAACCAATTATTTTTCAAAATTTTTAAATATTTCTAAACTTTTCTAGTAACTAATTCACTAATATTACTCAAAACACAAAAATCAATATAATTTTTATAAACTTTAAAACAAAAATAAATATTAAAAAATTATATTCAAATAATTTGTTAACTTTATCTATCAATTTTTACAAACTCAAATACAATGCTTTTTTTTGTTTTTAAATATTCAAAATTTTCAATTTCTTTTCCCAAAACTTAGGTTGGATTTGGATACACAGTTCAGATGAAATGAAATAAAATGTTTTAAATAGTAATTGAATAAAATATTATTAAAATATATTTTTTAGTATTATTTTTATTTTAAAATTTAAAAAAGTTGAATTATTTATTATATTTTTATATGAAAATTTGAAAAAATTGTAATGATTAAAATAAAATAAGATGAGATGAGATAAGGATTTTGTGTAAGTAAAAAGAGCTATTCAAATAAATTCCCAATTTCTCAAATATTTCAAATATTTCTCAAGTAGTTTTAGTCTTTGTACTTTTTCTTACGATTTTGGAAGAATATTTAAAATAAATTAAAAAATGAAAAGAAAAGGCTTTTCAGACGGTAACGTTGCTCTAGAGATTTGGGATGAACGGTGAACATAGGGAATCTGGATTCCGGAATCCGGGGTCCATGAGCCCCACGCCTCCCAGTTCCTATGGCCATATTGTACGATATTAAAGTTGATTAAAGATAGAAGAAGATAGACAGACATGTTAAATAAATTTTACATGTTTATTAAATATTTAATATTATTTAAAAATTGTATACATAAATTTTGACATAAATAACATCCTCAATTTTTTTCCAACTTCAAACCCTTTTGGCCAATTAGAAACTCGACTCAGTCTCTACTTTGAAATCATGTAATAGCCTCCTATCCAAATCTTAGTTGGATGGCTTTGATTACCTGTGTAATTGGTACGGTCTGAGAGATTCACGAGTCAAGAATTTCGGTTTATTCTTTTTCTGAACCAGACCGGACTGATTATCCTAGGGACCGGACCAGACCATTAACTATCGGTCTAGTTGGTCCAATTGGTTTGATTTGCTCCATATGGATTAGGAATATTTTTTTCCTCTTTTCCTATTTTGGCAAATAAATTAAAACAAAATATTAATTAAATTAGTAAAATTAAAATTAAGTGAGCTCTTTAATGTGGATTATGTAACTAACTAATTAAAAAATAATTAATTATAATTTTATTTATGATATTAATAGTTACTAACTCAATACTTCAATATTCATAATGGCCTATATTAAAATTCTATCATTTTATATATGTTTAATGAATATTAAATAATTTAATTGTTTATAGATAATTCATGCTTACTTGCAACTTAGGTATCTTAAAAAAGAATTACCTAATTACTTTTATTTGGTTTAAATGGTAGAGTCTACATATAAGAACATATATTATCTCACATAATTTCTCATATGATATATTAGCTCATTGATAGAATATATTATTTTACATCTTATATGGTCAATGGTGATAGATAGATGAAAATTATATAATTAACTTATATAATTATTATACAAAATTATATTATATATATAAATATTTAAAAAAATTATATATAAATAATTCGATCAGTTTCGGTCCAGTCACGGTCCAGTCAGTTTCCTGTGTCATTAGCCAGCAGAATCACTTGATGTTGCCTGCCTATCTCACTAAGGTCAATTTCAAGTCCAACTCTGAGCTACCAAGAACAGAGGTCGATCCCGTCACCATTTATCCAACTTATGCAAGGCCAAAAGGTGCTTCTAAACTCATATCATGGAACAGAAAGATGACGGTTTTCATCACATCAGTGAAATTCTTGTGCAATGGGCAATAAGCTACAAGAACGTCCGATTAGAAGTATTCGCTACCCCAACAGGCTTCAGCTCACCTGTGTGGGGCACAATACCTATGGGAAGAAGAGAAGAGGAAAATTAACAAATACCTTTAGGGAGAAGTGGCCGAATCAAGGCCTATTCACTACTTAAAACGATTCTTCTCTAATCTATTTAACTTCAAGTCTTCAAGTGGAGTTTGCACGACAAGTTTCAAGATAGTCTATGAGCAAATGTAATATGGTCCATACGCCTACACGACAAGTTTCGTGAGTGGACTAAAAATTAAAGAGACTAAAATATACATAAGGGGAAAATCAGAAATCTCATGAAACAAAAGTTTCCTTCAATTGCATAGAACATAACAAATTAAGCTCAAGTTCTAGCAGCCCCTTCCAAGCGTATTCGCTTGGGACCTTTTTCTTCCCCCTGGCTGCTGGCATTTATCACCTTATTTTCATTAGCATCTACTAAACACCTTTTGTACGGCTTAAACACCGTTCGTCGAGCCTTGAGTTTTCCATGTCCAAGCCCTATTGTCAACAGCCCATCCTCTCCATTGTTGTTGCCTCCTTGATCGCTAGAACAAGAACCGCATGTTTCACTGATGAGGTCTAACAGTGATGCATTTCCGTCTTTCTCATCTGCATTTTGCTTCTCTTGTTGGATGGTGTCTTTTTGATGCCCCTTGTTCTTCACATCATTTGGAGGTACAAAGCTTTGAGGTAACACCCCTCTAGAGAAGAGAGCTTGAAAGGCCAGCCGTCCCTGAGAAATAAAATCATGCAAAAAGAGTATCAATTAATCTATGTGTTATATAATAAGAAAATAAGTTAATTTTGAGTTTATTTAATAAAGTATTCATTACACAAAAATACTGTGCTATTACCCCTTCAGAGACTTCCTTCCAGGAATCACTCATGTTGCAGGCACTTCTACTGCGACGATTACCGCTCTCAGAAGCTAGATGGTTTGCATCAGGTTCTTCTGGCTCTTCCTTTCCTTTCTCATGCGTCTCAAGCTTTCCTTTCTCATGCTTCTCCAATGCATCAGTCTCTACTTCGCTGCTAGAAGTTGTGTTGGAACCACATGAGGAGCGGTCAACCAGTTTTCTGCCTTTTGCATTGTTTGAATCGTGGAGCTCAGTGGCTGATATAGCCTTCTGTTGATCAGCAGCTTTTGACCCAGTGTTCAGCTTTGCACCTCCACTCTCCTCAGAGTCCGACGATGACAGAGTTGGTGATTTTGAAGCTGAATGTTGAACCTGTCCAATTTCTGAATAGTCTTGCTCCAGCTGTTGCAAGGGATGATTATGAAGTGTACTCTCTTCTCTGTCTGTCTTGGCTGATGGGGCTTGACCATCTATAGGTGGAACTGCAAGGGTGGATGCAGGAGTGCAGGTATAAGGAGCATGAAGAGGAGCACATATGGGAAGCAGACCATGGGCTGCCCACCATGCAGTTGCAGCAGCTACAGTAGCAGCAGCAATAGCTGCCATACTTGGAGTAGAACCCATTTGCCTCAAAAAACTTCCTCGAATCCCTGCTGGAGAATCTGCAGAATTCTCAACATTTGCATGGGGCCAAAATGTTGCAGCAAAACTTGCTGCGGCATGGGCTGCAGGATTTTGATACAAAGCAGAGACAATAAGATGTGAAAAGGTGGAGGAAATGTGAAATGATTGGTAATCATCTTGGTTATGGAAAGTTGAGGTGGGAGGAGGGAAAGCTGGAAATGATTGATCAGCAGAAGATCTGGGAATGCTAGTTTGATGTTGAGCAGTTGCAGATGCAGCTGGATTTGTGAACAGGTTAGGGTGTCCATGAACCTCTCCCTTTGGGTGAAATATGGAATCTTGGAATGACATGTCTGAGGAAGGAGTTTGAGTACAAGTTCCTACCCTCCCATCTACAACGTGCACAGGGACATGCCGTGGGTAATTTTGAGTCACTAGCTTCTCATCCATAGGCATTGCACAATTCAAATCATCTGTTTTTTCACCTTGAACCGATTTCTCATGTGGAACATTAGAATTCTCCGACTTTGAGCCTTTACTAGTGCAAGTACCCTGAATTGTTAGTTTGGCATCAGCTTTCTCTGACTTCTGATTTCCTTTATGTTCACTCGTGACATAGGATTCATTTGCTTCATCCTGAGTTATTGAACCTTTAATTGAAGGGATAAACTCCGTTAACGTGCATGAATTTCTGACTGGAGCAGGAGTTGGTTTGGAACTTTTGCTTGGTGACGAAACAGAGCAATGATGCGCTTCTTGGAGAAGGGTAAAGACCTCTGAGCAAGAGTCATCCTGATCATCTTTTGCACTTTTTCTTTTCTCATCTCCAATAGGTTTCTGTTGCAAAAAGAAAAATGCACAAGTGATGTTTATTGAGAAAAGAGAAAAAGCTAAGTATGGCAAATGAATTGAAGAGAACAAATATGAGATATATCAACAACTTCAGGCAGTGGTTCTTTCTCGAAGTCAACTGCTTGTTTAAAATGAAAAGAAGAAACTGATGTCAAAAGGTTTCCATCCTTTGCTCCCCACCTGTGATGTGGGAGCACCAATGCTTGTTTTTCGAGGATAAGGATTAGTTGGTCTCCTTTTAGGGCGTGGTGGCGGAATGTCTATTTCAAGAGCTTGTCCTATTGGAACACCTTTAATGACCGCCTCCTTCTCCAACTGAAAGCGAACAGGTTGTTAGCAAAGCCACCTGAGTTGTATACTCAACTGGAGATAACGTTTAAATATGGAAGTCATTTAATGCACTAAAAGCAGTGCAACTTCAAAGAGAATCTAATGGAAGAACTCAAATGCTTTCGAAAGGTCCGACGCTCTGTTCTAGAATTTTACATTATCTGCACACATTAGTACCAAAACAATGACAAAGCACAGAGTTAAACTTTGGAAACAAGCTACCTAATGTATAAATGAAGAACAATGTTAAAGAGTTCTGTAACCCAGAATGGAACAAAATAAAATATTCACCTTGTGCCTTGTATAGAAGTTTTAAAAACAGGGCCTAGACAATTTCAAAATGATAGTGGTTTGCACATATAGGCCACTACAAACGACTTCAGAAACTCACAATCACATCTGGAACTTTTGAGCTGAAGTTAAGAGATTCCATCTCAGGAAATGCACTAATGGTAGAAAACTAAAATGAGAAGGGAGATCCATTGATACCATCAAAAAATTTTCACATCCACATTATATAATATATATTAACTCGTGAAATATCTTGTCAGACCAGAGGTATCTGTTCTAAGCACAAACTTTGGCAGCACGTACTTCATTTGAATTAACCTATTCCAGACTCTATCACATTAATGGTACAGACTGCTCATGATTGGCTTTGCTAATTGATGAGATTGAGACACAGTATCAATGATCCTAAAGAAGGTAGCACAAATCTCTGCTTAATTCAATAAGACACATTTCAGATCAGTTCTTCCCACATTTTTGAGATAGAATCATTTCCATACACTTCAATTGCTTAATTATTAATTTTTTTTCAACCTGCTCTCAAGAACAGATAGAAAAACCCAAGACACTGCACCATGGATTCATTAGGATTGACCTTTTAAGTGTGAACCCACAAAACCTATGTCTTGAAATGACTAATGTATATTCATTTATGCTTTGGCCTCGCAATTTTATTTGATTTAATGGTACAAAAATCCAAATACATAGTAATTTATTAGTACTACTCAGATGGTATATTGTTTCTGTTGGGTTTAACGTGAAGCATCCGCAATATTATTGAATGGATGGTCTTCCTATGAATCCTATAATTATGTCTATGATGTGATTTCAAACAAACAACAGTCTCCCAAAGTTCTGAGTAAAGTTGAAAATAAAAAGGACGTAGAATCAGATTTACTCTTTCTGCCATATGAAGGTGGCTTTCAGTTACGATAAGTGGTAGGCCCCTTTGGTTTCACATACAAATGTTCCAGCCCTGGTGGAATGAGAAAAGACACCATTATTGCACCGCTAACTTGAAGGAGGACTACACCAAGCTCTTGTTTCCCTCAGCACAAGAGGTCTATGAGTAATTTACGGTATAGTTGCATCCTAGATGCAGTTGAATTAAGTTCAATTTAAGAGTATGCTTTTCAATAAAAAAATTATCAATACCCTAGAAATTGATTTTTTTTTTGGGGGGGGGGGGG